>VYZM01005624.1:263-15951 GCA_013398915.1 Dromas ardeola | reverse complement strand
TCCTGCTGGGCGCCTTCAGCCGGCTCCTTCCCTCCGCGGCTCTGCAGGGTGTCGGCTGCGCCCCGGGGAAGCTGTACGCCTGCAGGAGAACTGCCCTCTCGGGGGATAGCCGTGCTCGCCCTGACATTAGGCCCGTAGGCTCCAGTGAGAGACTCGTTCCCTGGGCGGGGTGTCAGAAAGCAGATGTACAGAGCTGCCGTTATAACGGCCAAAATTGTGCCTGGGGTCTGACCAGAGTTATCGGAGTGAATTGAGCGTACTGCCAAGCATGTGATAGGAAAGATCATGTGTTATTGTGCAATCTCTTCTGCACTTACCTTTACATTTCTGCCTTTAAATCATTGTGGACAAGTGTTTTTTTTCACTGAAGCTGGGGATGTTTGTTGCCACTGTTGTGTGTTTAAAGTGGTTATTGTTATTATAAAGCACTGACATAACTTTTTAATATGTTACTAAATAGCAAAAATGCAAAGCCACTTGTATACTCCTGTTTGTGCTGTAGTTCTCCGAGAGAAAATATACTTAGGTGATTGGACAATGAAATGCCACTTGTGATACTTCAATTTTTGTTCTGTCAAAATGTGCTGTGTGCCTTGTACTGTGTTTATAATTTGGACTGTAATTGAGCTTCAATGCAAAAAGTTATTGAAAATGTTTGTGAATGGTACTTCTTGGCACACCCAGAATTTTGGAGCTGAAATTGCTGAATACTCTCTCATTATTAGAAGGTAATTTAAGGGGAGAGGGAAAGGTAAGAAAAAGACCTCATTTTTGAGGTCTTATGCCCTTGACCTACAACACGAACAAAGGTTTCTGACTTCTATTGACAGAGGATCCTCTCTTAGACGAATTACTATATGTCACCTTGAGGATGCAGTGTGTTCTTACATTTGTGCTCTGGTTAACAGTTTTAAAGAAACAGGAAGAAATTAAACTGTGGAACAAATCATTGTTTTTATTAAGAAGGCATTGGGAGACCAGCTATTTTTGCAGCCCTTTTAGACTGGGAACTTTACAAGTAAAACACAGCTTCTGCTCTTGAAAATATACAATCTAAATGGGACATGCAAGTGTGTGAGAGGACAAGAATAAAATGTACAGTCAGAATGAATTAAAAAGCCGTTTGCAATTGCTGTCTAGATTTGAATGTTTTTTTTTCTAATGAGAGAGAGGTTCTGTTTAGGGCACGAAGAAGAAAAGATGAAAGGTAAAGGATAAAGAGGTGGACATTGGTAGTGACTGGATTGTAGTTAAAGGGGTGTGCAAGTGTGAGCACAGATTTATGACAGTAATTACAAGTGATTTTGTTTGTTCTGCAACTCAAGTCAGCAATGTTTTCAAGCATCTCTAAATATAAAAGAAGTTATACTCTAAATATAAAAGAAGTTATAATTTCTTGTAAAATGTATTATTTTAAAATAAAGTTCTAGATTGGAAAAATTGGAGTAAATAGTTGTGTATAATTTTTTAAAATGTGCAATATCTCTATATATAATGTTTTCCTTTTTTAAAAAAACCAGCCAACCAAGCAAAAAAACACAGACAAAAAACCCCACTCCACCAGAGCTTTTAATGTCATTGAAAGCATCTCGTCTATTTCTTGATCAGTGTGTCTTATTTTAGGGTTTGAAAGACCTTCTCCAGGGAAGTAAGTGTAAAGTTTTCCTGGTGAATGTTGGCAACTGCAGCTGAAAGGATCCTCTGAAGTTGAATATTTTCAGATAAAAATCTAAAAACTTGATGGTGGCAAGCAACTTTTCAAATACAGCTTTATGTGCTGAGGGTGTCCAACGCAGAAAGGTGGTTCCTTTGCTTCAAGTTTCTGCTCAGCATCTTTCTATCTTAGTCATAGAGAAAATTAAATTAACAAGGCTGGTCAGCATCACTTGTTGTAGTCGCAGCCCTTTAGGCAAGTGGCACTGTCAGTAATGCTGTCTTGCATCTTTTCTGAAAATCTGTGCTGTTCCCTCTGTACAGTTTCAAAGACCTGGGGGAGGAAGAGAGCTGTGTTCCGTTTAACGGCAGGCGAGGGTCTCTACAGGGTGAGGGAAACGATTCTTTCTTATGTTGTTTAACATTGTGGGGAACAATCACCCATAGCTATGTGTTTTTTAGATTTCTGTTGTAGCTGTTGTCATAGAAGGCTTTATTAAGGAGAAAATGTTAAACCAGAGATTCTGATATCTCTGTCCTCTGTGAATTTTATAGGTAGGATGATACTTCTACCTTGTTGGGGAAGACCATATCCTGTGTCCTTATAGACTGCTTGGCGTTTAAAGGACACTTAAAGGTAGAGAAAATCCACAAAATGAAAGAGTCTCAGATAATTTCACTGGACAGGCCCTAGTACTGTTTACTAAGATTGCATTTTTTCATCTTGGACAATTTTGGAAAGACTACAATTAATTTCACTTTGTTTTCCTAGGTTAACATGTGTTTACCTTCGAGTTTCAAAGACAGGTCAAATGGGTGTTTTAAAGATGTTTCCATGGCTGTTTTTAAATATAAAGATGAAATTGAGCAATGGTAGTTTAGTAAAGTATTATGTTAAGAAAATTTAAAGCTAGTTTAAATAAGTAACCTGGTTGTGTATTTTGGGCATATGAAAGATGTCTGCATAAGTAATGTGGTTGTCTTCATGTTTCTGCTTCTGGCACAGTATTAAATTTGTGTATCTTACTAGGCTGCATCAGCATACTATGAGCTAGAGAATACTTCGGGTAACTTACTGGTGGGTTGGTTTTTTTGTGTACTTTGAGTGCATATGGTAATAGAAGGGAGAAATAACTTAAAATCAGAATAAGCTCTTGGCCTTCGGTGTAAACCACGTGGCAAATGTCTTCATGTAGTCATAGTGTCACCAGTGGTTCCTTTTCTGCCATAATGGCACTCCGTCAATGTGGTAAAAGTCACCAAAACTAACTAGACGACAAAAAAGACTTCCATTCTCTCATGACACTTAAGAAATTACTTCTAGGTTTATGTTTATTCTCTGAACTTCTGGGAGTTTGATCCCCGATTTTAATCATTTTTGTATATGCGATCAAAGGACGTCAGGATGTGGCTGTTCAGCAGACAGTGGAGTGTAAGGAATGTGTGGAAAGAAAATGGTGACAATAGGGAGGAGAACCTCCAGAAACACCTATCCAGTGGGCTGTGGCAGAGAATTTATACATACGAAGCTTTCCTCAGAGCATTTATTTGATTGGTATAACTGCAAAATTGACGAGTTGATAGAGCTGGAAAAAGATGCAAAGTGACAGCTTAAAAAAATCAGGCTGAGAACGTAACCAAGGTTGGATATGTATTCTAAAAATGTGTCCTTGACCATGACACTAGTAATTTTAACAAGGAAGCACTGAATAGATGTGTTAAGGGTGTGAAATTAAAGCAACAGAAATGGTCTGTCCACTGTTTAGACTGAGTCATGGCTTTGGGAAACCTTCTGTTGTGAGTAGCACATCTGAAGGAAGACAGGCGGCTTTCCTTCCCTGTCAGTTGTGGCAATTGCACAAAGGTGCAAGGTACTGCACCGTTAACTTTCCATTTTGTGTCTCCTTGTTTGTAATACTAATCAGTTACAGAAGAAAAAAACAAATCAATTATAAGAATAAAGCCACCTGTGTTTATTCTTGGAGATATTAAATATAACGAACAGTGGAACCAATATTTTTTTTGGATTATATACTAACTTGAGCAACTCGGATGTTCATACCTAATGACAGGTATTTTAGTGAAAATCAAATTTTTCCTTCCCAGGGTTTCACCTTGATATTGAAGGAAAGACTGTGCACTTTTCAGCTGCTCCCTGAGCAAAAGAGAACACTTCTTAGTATATTGCTTTCGAAATAATCCTCTTCAGTATGCTTTATTGTTATGAAGGAAAATGGTGCATATGAATCTGGATGAACAGGTGAAAAGATCCTGTTTAGTTCTGCACTGAGCTTCTCAATTAAAATTCAAGGATTTGCTAAATGTCATCTTTAAAACATCAATAGGGTGTCTCAGCAGAAGGTGTGCAGAAGGGAGTAGGGAAATGCACTTTTACATCATTATATCTTGGACGTGATACCAAATAAGAGTTCAGTCCATCTTCGAAATCTTTATCTTTTTAATTGTTAACAGAAGTGCTTACTATTAAATGAAAACTGTTTCAGATTACTTAATACTGTTCTTATTCTTAAGCATCATTTGCTTATGCTTTCTTATTCTGTATTTGGCTGATATGTCCTCTGTAATTCCTCAGGAATTACTGTATTACATCAGTCACAAACAATTTATGCTCTGCCTACATCAATTTACAGGTCAGGCATAACTCCTTGCTGTTTTCCTGAAATAATTCAAGGAAATATATTCAATGATAGAAGTCAGATGATTGAAGACTTTTGAAGAAGACTTTTGCAGGATAGAGTAAGGAGAATAGTGGTCGTTCTGAAGAGCAGTGTTCAAGTTTTCCGATGTAATTCAATTTGTTATTGCAAGTGTTCCTGCGAGACAGTCACCTTCAAAATGAAAGTATTTTTAACTTTTTAGTAGTACGTTCACCTGCTTCCTCCATAATTGTTAGTTTACTGGGAATAAAGCACAGTAGCGCTCTCCTCACTGTTGGTTTTTTTTTCTGTCCTTAAGATGAAAAGAGCCTCTCTTTACAGTACAGTACTTTTTTACAGTACTATTGTATTGTATGATGCAAATTCAGTCCAAAGAATAGCTACTCTGTTTAAAATATAGGTATCACAGTGGGCACTTTCATAATCTGATGATTACTAGTGCTACTTTTTTTTTCTTTGAAATTTGTTTGAATGACTCAGGTGGCTTAATAGTGATTATAACAAAGGTGTTTTGCGCTCTACTTAAGTAGTCTCTAGATTTTTCCTCTAGATGGAGGAAGAAGCTCTAGATTATGATCTAACCATAAGACTTTGAGTTTAGTATACAAAGAAAGAAGTACACATACACTCTTTTTAAACATATTATAAAGAAAGTATGCGTATGCAAGCCTAGCAAGCTGAAGGTCTAGAATAAGCTTTAGTTTTATTTATTCTTCAGTCTCTATCAATAACATGAGATCAAATATAAAGCAAAGTATTAGCCATGCATCCATGTTGATAATGTTTTAAGAGGAGTATATATTTCTACATTTGATTTTCTGATTTTGATAGGTCTTGGCAGCATAGTGTCTTGAACGTGTTTAACATAAAAAATACCAAGTGAAAGACTACCATTGTGCAGCTGCTATACTTGCACATGTCTTTGCTTTTGCAGAAACAGTTCTCACTGACTTAAATCTGAATGATTAAATAGAGTAACTGCTGTTAGTACTAATGGAACTTCACTCCCTGTATTTATCTTGTTCACACAGGGGAACTTTGAACATAAACTAAGTATAAAGGAAGACTGATTTCACTTCTCTTTAGTTACTTGGGCAAAATTTCTAAAGCTTTTTTCTGGAGGTCTTTTTGCTTCTGTATTTGCTTATCACAAAGGACTTGCTTTTCAGCATTTGTTCTTAAGATTGTACTTACTCTATTACAAGATTCAACTAGGACTCTTTTTTAACTAAGTGGTGTAGCTCTAAAGAAGTCACCATTTGTATCTCAATGGAGCCTGAAGGAAGGTTTCATCAGTAATCTTCAGTACAAATGAAGATTTAATTAAAATACAGGTGTAATACATCATTCTTACCTGAGATAGTAAAATAACTGAAAGTATGAAGTGAAGGGATAAAAGCTGGCTGGCTGAGAAACAGAGAATTGTAGATGAGTTGACTGAAATTTGCAAACATCACTGGATATTGCTGAACGTATATTGCTTTACATCAGGAAGGAGAAACTTCTATGTTCATTTTGAAAGGTAAGTTTCTTGCAATTTTGACATGGTATACTTACAGTCTTATTTGTAACATTCTGTCATCAGCACAGTTATTATTCCTATAGCATCTATTAGACAGTCCTTAAAATCTCTCTAGAAAGATATCTTCTTATTCCAGTTTGCTCTCAGTTGCTTGACATAACCGTTCTGCTTTTCTTAAATAATCTTTGTATTTTAGAATGTGAGGAAACAAGTGGTACCTTTAAAAATACCGGTAACTTTTCACTTAACTGTTAAGCTTGATATTTCCTGAAAGATCTTTTGGCACTAGCGATAACTGTATAGATAAATTAAATTCTAGACTCAGTTTCTGCTCTTTTAGTATCCTGCTGTTACTTTGGGCAAATAGAAGTTGCATTACTTTGTGTACTAGCCTCTAAAAAGAACATAACTAACTATAAAGGAAGGAGATAATTAGCCTTTGTAAATTATTGCTTAATTCTTAAAAGCTTGTTTTTCCACATTAAAAAGGTTTATTGTATGAAAAATTGCACAAAACTTCTAAAATTGTATTCTTCTAGCTGCTTCTAAAATTAAGCTAAAGGAAATTATTGTACTGCAGTACTAGATGTTGTACTGAATATTATCTTTTTTTAACTGTGCTATTTTTTCATTTAATAAACTAATATTAGAGTGCTGAGACAATTCTGTCAGTGTTGCAGAGTGCCATCTTCCCCTTTTGCTAATACTGAAGTTTAGTTGAACCCTCTTATCTAAAACAGAACAATGGAGATCTCGGGGAAGAGGAGGAGACAACAGAGAACGAGCTCACTTCTAATTATTCACCAGTCAGTCATTAAAAAGCATTAATGTTTAACAAAGAGCAGTTGCTCATTATTCAAATGAAGACTCGAAGTGTAGCCAAGATGAGTTATGAATGTTTCTCACTGGCTTTAGTAACATTTTCAATTTAATGAATGATCATTCATATTTTTTTGTGAAAGAAGAGGGAGACAATGACAAATACAACTGTAACAAAGGTACTGGTTCCTCTTTTAAAGGGATATTATTCTTGTCTCTGTAACAGTCCTTTAGATTCCTTTAGATATGCTACTGCACTTGCATCTTTGTAACCCATGTCTGGCTTTGCATCAGTACTTCTTTGGTATGTAACAATTGTTTGGTGTTTTTTTGATACATCAAGATTCTTTGATTCACGTAGGTTTAGGTTTGTTTTTTTTTTTTTTTTTCCCCCTAAGTGTCATTAATTGCACGGCAAATGGCGTGTGCTCTTCTGCACTCTGCATTTTTAGTATCTTGATGCGTCACTGTAATATGAAACAGACAAGGTAAATCATAAATCGTAAGAACATTGGTTAGAAAAGTTACTAGTGGGTAATTTGATAAATCTGAGTGTGGATGAAACACTGTTATATAAAAGTCTCTTGAATCAAAATACTAATTCCATTAAAGGATGTGTGCTTAAGAGATCCTTTAATGCAAACTTTTCTTTTGAAAGTACAGATCTGAAAAAGGGACTATCAGGAGGAAACTGCAGAAATGTTACACAAAACAAGCAGCTGCTTTGTGGTCATTTGTGTTTTGTCTGTGAGGTAGTGAAAGTTGCGGTGGTCATGGATGGCAGTGTTCTCTTTGTGCTTTAATAGATATGATACCTAGAAGAGAGAGGAGATTTAGAGGAAAGCAAGCCTGTCATACAGTTATCGTACTGCTAGGATTTGGCCTCTGTTTCATAAATATAAAATAAGTTGTGTATAATAACGCCCAGCATTGTATTAGTAGCAGTTGTGCTACTAGCCCTTTCCATACTGGGGCATTTCTTTTCTATGTAGAAATTGCAGACGATGAATAGTGGCAATTCTGCTCTGAGTATAGACTTGGAAATTCCCTTTAGGGGAGAACGCATCTCTAGGAACAGCCTGCCTTCAAGGCATGTGGGAGGGACTGCAGGTATCATCTCTGTAGCACCGCTTTTATGATAATTTAAAAACAACAACAAAACCAAACAAACCTGTTTTTTTATTTTTCTAAAAAATTTTAAGCCACTTTCTGTTCCCTCTTATTTCCTGTAACTTTCTGAGAGTGGCTTGACGAACAGCTTTGCGTCTTCTCAGAAACTGTATACATCCTGCAGGAACTCAATTTCCAACTGGCATGATGTCAGGTTTCGTTCTGAGGTCATCTTGCAAAAGTCTGGAACCCTGCACTCCTTTTTGGGTGTCGGTGAAGTCCAAACCAAGAGGGTCCATGATCATGCATCAAAATTGTCACAAAAATCTCTCTCTAAACTGTTGTGTGAACAAGGATTAGGGCTGCAAGTTGGACATGAAGTGGTGATTTTGGTAAAAAGATGTTCTTCCGTCAGTAATTGTTTCTGTCCTCTGAATCTCAGTGGTATGCAAAGGACTGAAAAGCTTAAAGTACTGCTTCTCTTGTTGCGGAGCATTCTAATAACATGTATGGAGTTTGTGTGGAGAGTGAACTGTGTGTGTTTTAGATGAGGGTTGAGAAACTACTCTGTAGTTTTCCTATGTAAATATTGTAGTGCCAAGTTCCTTGTTCTTGGTGATTGTATATTGACAGACTGTTACAAAGCAGGATGTCACAATGGCCCTCCATTTCCATTTTGGTTCTTCCTCCCTTGGGATAGCATATTGTTTTCTGCTTCCTATTGAGAAAACTGTATTCCATAGAAGAGATTTTAAGAAAAGAAAAATACAAATATTTGTGTATTTTTTTTCCTGTTGGGGCTCCAGTAAACACTGCCATTTCTGTGGCAACACTTGTGCTAATCTTGATCATTCAGGAAGAATTGCTTCCTCAAGGACATGCTGTAGTGTAAGGAACTGGTCCATCTTAGGTTGTCATGGATATGGAGAGTACCTCTCTATGAAAGATGTCTCTTGGACAGCCCTGGAATGAAAATTCAAAGATGGTGGAGTTTCCTCTTTTTTTTTTTTTTTTAAAGTAATTGTTCTGAAATGGTTAGGTTTTTTTAACATTTAATGTTATCAATGTTTCTGATTAAAATTCATAAGTATTTGTAAGACTCAAAGCTTTCTCAGGGATAAATTATGAAAGATGGCTCATTAAAGTAGATAAACATTCAGTCTTCTGTCTCTGACACCTTTGGGGAAGGTTGGCCGAAGATTCCACAAGTATTCTTGTTCTAAAATGCTAAAACTTAATACTATTCAGAGTGGTGATGTTACTTTAAATACTTCAGTTTCTCGAGCATATTGAAATTAAACATCACTGGGTGCAATTTGTATAATGATTTTTATTCAGTTCTTGAGATTGTGTAACTTTATCATAAACAGCCATAAACTGGACTTCAGTTTCTCTTGTATTCTGTAATTTCTTGCTGCTGAAACTGTTTAATAATTAAGCGTTGTGTCGTGTGTCTTTTTTTCATAACACTGTCAAACAATGTAACTTTGTATGATGTGCATTGGTTTTGCAAGTGGTTTTCTTCTTAACTTCTCATAGCTATTACATGCAGACACTTAACTTTTCCTAATTAAGAGTTGCAATGTGTACCATTTGTTTTGAGGTAGCATGTAACAGGGACTGTGGGGAGCTTTGTGCTAGAAGTTCTGTTACTAAAAGTCAGTTCATCTGGAAGCTGGACCATGTAGTACTTGCTGCACCTCACTTTGGTCAGGGATTTTCTTTTTATTGTTACTGGCGTATTTATGTTAGGATGAATGCTAACTTGTGCCCTCTTTCAGGGACTTTAAACATATATGAGCATAAAAGAGGATTTTCCTTGGTCTGGGGAGAGCACACTGTCTTTTGTACTATTATCCCTTCTTAGGAAACAGGACAAATCTGTCTATTTTCACCCTTCCTCTTTCCCCTAAACCCTCTTCCTGTGAAAGTGCACAGGATGCAGTTACTGAAAGTGTGTGTGTGGTTGTCTGTCAAAATACTTTCTTATATGGATATTATTCTTTTTACAGCTATATGATTTAATTAAGCTTTGCTGAATGCTGACTTAACGTTGTTAGAAGCGTAAATCTGAAAGAAGAAAAGCTATAAAATACATTAATCTGAGATGTGGTACGGAAGTTATTTTTGCTTAAATTTTGTTGTGTACCACAACTTGAAGACAGCCCAAATAAGAAGCTTTAGCTTTTCTAAATTTTAAAATATATGTGGAATCTACTCAAATTTATTTATACTTTGTTTACTAAAAGAAACTGTTACTAAATTATATGCGAATGGAACAAGATCCACTTATGAATTATTGATGAATATAATTGTACTGGTTATGAAGTAGTACTTCATGTTGTATACATGTAGAATCACAGAATTGCCAGAGATGTTGCTAATACTTCTGGAGAATACATGGTACTCTTCTGCCACCCCTCAGTCTGCTAGCTGTCATCATCCCTCAGAGCTGAGGCTGTGCTACCTGCTGTGGTGCTGTGGAAGGGCTGGGTGTGATTCACATTTTGTTGTTTCTGTAGTAAAACATCAGACAAGAAAATTAACGTGAATTGTGAAGTCAGTTGTGCTCATTCAGAGGATCCTGCATCCTAAAGATAAGGGGAAGCAAGGTAGAAAACCTGGTGTCCACCACTGATTCTGAAGCTACCACTACAGGATTAAATCCTGTGCACCTCTTCTATCTCGCTGTAGATAAATCTATATATATAAGACACAAATTGTGGGTTGGTGTGGGGTTTTTTGTGTGTTTGTTTTCGTTTTGTGGGGTTTTTTTTGTAACTGGAAAACCAATAACTTCAGTTCTGTGTATATCTAGAAATTCTTATAAATAACTGACCAAGGTTTTCTGGCTTTGATTATTAAAAAATGTTGATATGATGCATGGTACAGTTTTTTCTCCAAATGTATTTTTTTTTAAACATATCACATATGGGGACACTAATTCTTTCTATACGCTTTTTTCATTTCACAAATCAACAACACATCTTCAGTCTTTTTTAAGCACCTAATTAAAAAAACTGTCAAAATCAGACCTCAAGAAGAATTGAGCCAGCTCTTTAAATTGTTGATCTTTTGAGAATGACTGGTTTGAGAAAGATCATTCACAAATTGTTCAGGCAAGAGTGAGTCTTCAGTGGTGATTATGTATACAGGATAGAGCACTAAATCCTAGGAAACAGTGAGGTGAGGAAGGATGCAGAAGTTATTGGAGATGTTCAGCTGATAATAGATGCCTTTGTGGCAGTGGCTAAGAGGGCTGATACGTATGTTGAGGTTTGTCCAGGATCTGGATGCTCGTTGGCTTTTATGTGGCATTAATAGAATAAGAACTTGTTTAGTATGTTGCAGTAGGGGTCATTGCTGAAATATTTTTAAAATGCCCAAGAAACTGCTCAGTTTACAAATATGAAGAATGTGCCCCTGCTAGGAAATTGTAGAAGCCCAGGCCTCTTCTTTTCCTCCTTTCCCTCCCTTCTCCCTTAAAAAAACAGCCAAACAAACTAAACCCCAACAGCCCAAAACCTATATGGTGGATCTGTCAAAATTTATAGTTACCTACCTGGAAAAAGGATGCCTGGAACTAGAGGGTCCCTTAGTGTATCTGTCTGCAAAGGAAGTTTACTTCTGTTTGCCTTCTTGCCATTGGAACTTAAACTGAAAGCAAAGTATGAGTTTTAATGAGCTGTTAGAGTATCTTTAGGGAATCACAGAATGGTTGAGGTTGGAAGACATTTCTGGAGGTTATCTTGTCCAACCCCTCTGGTTAAGCAGGGCTACCTAGAGTGGTTGCCCAGGACTATGTCTAGAAGGCTTTTAAGTATCCTGAAGGTTAGAGACTCCAGAACCTCTCTGGGCAATATGTGCTAGTGCTGGGTAACCCTCACAGTAAAAAAAGTGTTTCCTGATGTTCAGACTCTCCTGTATTTCAGTTTGTGCCCATTGGCTCTTGTCCTGCCCTGGAACTGGACACAGTACTCCTCCAGGTGTGGCCTTACCAAGGCTGAGGTAGAAGTGAAGGACCACCTCCCTTGACCTGCTGGCAATACTGCTCCTAACGCATCCCAGGATACCATTAGCCTGGGGTGTCTTGCCTGGCCTATACAAGTGTGCTTATGCCCTGATTTAAATATGGATGTGTGACATTAGGCTCTGAATCAGCTTGAAGTGACGCTTGATGCTGATGTTTCTAATTGAAATTCCTCTTGCTCTTTTACACAGATCAAATCAGATGACAGCACAACCCATTCCAGCTTTGTTTTATGTAAAAACATGCTAGGTTTCATCATCCAAATCAGTAATGCCGGTAGGAATTAGTAATTGACATTAGAAGTGACCCAAGCAAAGAACTATGGGCTTTTACATGCTTCCTGTTTTAGCTGTAGGATGCTATTCTTAAATCCTACCTATGTACAACACCTATATACGATCCTGAGCTCAGGTTGGTCTGGCAGGTATAGCTGTGTAGCTGGGTATATAAAACACCATGCCCTGGCAGTGTCTCTGATGGTTTCTACTGAGCTTCAGATCTTCTCTTCTTCCATATTTTTCTTCTAAATTGCTCTCTTTTGTGTAACTAGTTCAGTTATAGTTATTTCTTACTGTCTGTCACATGAGATACAGTACCTGACTGCGAGTGTGACTCCAATCTGTTTTATCCGAGACTGTAAATAGCTAAGAGGCAAAGGAAAAGCTTCTTACACTGCATCTCATCTGTAACTGCCCATGTTAATTCTTCCATTCTGTTCTGCAAACTTGAGCAGGCCAGCTGTATACCACTGATGAAAAGCTAAGACCAACCCTTTTTTCCTTTGCATTGAAACAGATCAGAAGTGCTGCTGCAAACAGTGGTCATTGATAGGCTCGTTGTGTGCTCAGATTTGGGACTGAAACCTTGCTCTGTCCTCTGATTAATTTTTTTTCTTTGTTGCCCTTCCACCATAAAGTGTTCTAAAATGGTGGTGGATGTGCAAGTACAGGCTTGAGACTGGCCATGTAAGTATGCCCTGTGCACAAACAATTGTGTCTTCCCCTTCTGTGTTAATTCACTTATTTGTGTTGGAAGCTGTACTGAAGCTAAGCGGTATCCGTTAAGCCAATTAGTCTATCAGAGAAGGGCACTAGAGTTAGAACAGTTGGATCACGATGACTTTCTGTTCTTACATTTCCTCTACTTGTGTAATTATTCTTGTGGCAACATATCTATATCTTAACGAGGTATGGTCTTGAAATTTCATTAGATTTTTTGAAAAAATGTTTGTTATGATACTGTGGCAAAGATAGTGGAAGATAAATTCCCCAAGAAAATGTGTATTTCATAAAAAGCAAGTGTTGGTGTTCTAAGAGTTCTGCGTCTTTATTACTTACTGATAAGATTTAAATAACTTGCGACATGTATAAGATCAGTTTGATGGTATAACAAGTAGTTGCTTGTATTGGACAGGTAACTTGTTTTTCTGTGTGTGTATGTACACACACACACTCTCATAGGCTTTTCTCTGTATAAGTTGCTGATCACTGCCCCATTTGTCAGAAACTTACAGAAGAGTACAAGCTGAAAAGACGTAGATGATTGGGCAAATGTAATTTTGTGTTACCATGGTTTGGCAAGGATCTGAAGCAAATGATGATGCTATTAACTTAGGCTTTTTTTTTCCCTTTTAAAAAAAAGGGAACTCTATTATTCACTCTAGAATAATTAGTCTGACATTGTAGGAAAGTGTCTTAAATCACTGAGCACACCTGTTAATTGAATTCTTTTATTCATGTGCTCTTACATGCTTAGCAAAGCTCGAGTTTTAGATTTTTATAAATGCTTTGAGCTTCACTACACAATTTCAGTTGCACTGGAATTCAGTTTTCTTTGTCCTCTTTTGTGTACAAGTCAGATCTGCTTAAATATCTGTCTTAATGAATAATATGAGTGTTCCATTTATCAATTTGGCTCTCTGAAAATTATGGCTGAATATAAAAAATATTTTGCTTATAAGTAGTTTAAGGTGCTAGTAAACTATATTAGATATGGATGGCATTGTAAAACTGTTTCATGATAGCAAATATTTGATTTTTCAAGATACCTTTTATGTCCTGATGCAGTATTATTTAAAGACACTATCAGTCTCACTAGGACTTTATAATAAGCCTGCCAAGCAGCTGCCAAGTGCAGATAGCCAACATTTACATTCAGTGTTGTGTGATGGTAGCTGTGACATGATTCCAATTAAAAGCTTGGTTTGCACACTGCAGATGTCTTCTGAATATTAATGTGTACTACAGACAGAGCAGATGGATCTCTTTAAAATACAATGCAGTGAATGTAAAATTAAGGTTGGTTTTCTGGTGGAAACTGAGAGGCAGTTAAAATTATTCTTTTTTTCTTTGTTTTTCATTGCTAAACCACAATAATATCTGCGCATTGTCATCATCATCTTTACAGATAAGAGGAAATCAACTCTTCATTATACATCCAAATGAAAATACAGCATTATGCCTTATTGAAGTTGTCTTAAATGCCACATGTACCTAGAAAAGTATTGGGCGCACGTACAACATTTGCTGTGCTTTAAAATATGGCTTTGTCTAAAGGACAGGTATGAGGCAACAGATAATAGTTAAAATGTAGGATGTCCATGAGTTATTTGAGTTGTTCATTGACAAAGGCTGTGTAAAAGTATATATAGGTGTGTGTATTTAAAGGGGATTTGAATATGTTCTGTGAGGTGTATAGGAAAAGTTCATCCTGGATAGGAGGGGGTAGTATGAAGCTGAAAATGAAGAGAGTGACAAGGACATCAGTGGTGTGCTGCCATGTAGCGTGTTGCAAACCCAAAGATCGCTTTCAAAAAACAGCAGCAATACAGCTGTGCAAGTGTGTGGATTAATTAATATTTACTATGCTTCTGTGGTAGTCCTTGAGATATGGAGTAAAGCCTTGGTAGTAGGAATATATTAAAAATCTTGGAAATAACAGGGTAACTGTGGCATTGAAACAGAAAGTAGAAAGGTTTCCATGTGAGTGGGAATTGTAACTTTCTTCTTTTCTTCTGCAGTTGTGTTATCCTCTCAGGCAGAATGCAGACATGTGAGAGGGGAGCGAGTGGTTGAGTACAGGGGGAAGAGGTTATAGAAAAGGCAGGGACAGGAGGTGCGAAATATGTAAATCCAGTACATTGTTTAACTCCCTAGTGTTATTACCATCGCTGTGACGTGCTTGTCTCCCACCCTTTTTATACTTAATTTTACAATAGCTTATAGCTGAGGCTGTGTAAACACTAAAGGCAGTGCCAGCATTTTCCACTTCATCCATGTTACTTTAATGAAGGTTTCCCCCCACATCTATGTTTGCGTTATGTTTGGCTATTGTAGTCATATTGCCTGGCTAATACTTCTCTCAAAGTTACTGGCCTAGCTGTAAAGAAGAGGTTCCTGGCTTCAGCAAGGGTGCTTATTTAAGTGATATATGCATACTTTCAAAGAAGTTGGTTGTGTGCTATTTCTGACAATAATGCTCATTTGCTAAGAGTTTTTTTTAAAAATCTAGACCACAACGA
Source organism: Dromas ardeola (assembly GCA_013398915.1). NCBI lineage: Eukaryota > Metazoa > Chordata > Aves > Charadriiformes > Dromadidae > Dromas > Dromas ardeola. Next base: position 619 of record VYZM01005624.1, on the reverse strand, counting down.
GACTGAGTAGAATTGCCTATGGGGTCTGGGAGAGGACTGCAGTGACTGGGTACTGTCAGAGTGAGGAAGGGCTGTGTCTGGACCTGACTCAAGCTGTTTTTGATGATTTTGTCCCAGACCACATTGTAGGTGCCATTTCCCTTACGGAGGAGTGTAGAAATTGCCTGATGAATCTGACTTAGCTGTCATGAGAGGCCTTCAGTGAGTTGTTGCTCTCATTAAAGTTTCCTTACTAATGTTTAATGCATTCAGTTGTTCAGGATAATAGTGTGACTTTTAATTAGGCTTGTGAAAATAGAAAAACAAGCAATCTTGGCTGATGGCAGTGGCAGATCAGGAGTGACTGAGACTATGCT
>VYZM01005622.1:346777-382102 GCA_013398915.1 Dromas ardeola | reverse complement strand
AATGCATTCCAGTTGCTCTCTCCAGTCATGCCTGTGTGTGGGCATGGAAATTGCCTGTTGATCCAGACCCTGACCCATGGATGGTCTTCCTGCCTGGACTCAGATTATGTTATTACTGTGAATCTGCCTGTCAATCATGACTATGTCGGACCCTGCTTACCATCATTGGATCTGATTCTGGCCTGCAGATTGACTTCCGAGCTTTGCATTGGCCCTCCTTCATCACTGCAAGCTTGTCTGGTGATCTGGACTCTGGCTTGACCCTGGTTACCATCCCTGTCTTTGGGTGCTGTGGGGATGCTGCCTTGGCTGGTGAGGCCCCTGCCTTACCAGCTGTGATATCTCCCTCAGCTTCTGGCTCTTAGGGAGCTGTTGGTCCTTCCTGAGCCCTGACAGGTAACAAAACTGTAGGATGTGGGCATGCAACATCCTGTCCTCTTGGTGTCTGTCTTCTGATGCAGTGAAATGCCGAAGTTAAGACTCAATAGCCTCGGTGACTATTAAGCAGGTATTCTTCATTGCAGCGCCGGGCGCACAGGGGATTGCTCCACCTAATGTGTGCGCCGACTGGTTTGGTACAATTTAAATACATACTATGTATACATATTCACTAGTTTTCCAAGGAATGATTACCTGTTCATTAACTCATTATTACAGGTTACTGCCCGCTGGTCTTCAGAGACATCGGGTGGTCGTTTACTTCTTCCACTCCTCTTCATCGTTGTGACCTTCTGGTGAACTGCAGGCCTCTACTCCTTTATTCTCGCTGGTGCATCAGAAGTGTTAGTTTTGACTAGTCTCTGCATACCTCAGTAATCCTGGGCCCCTTGTTTTGAGAGATAAGCTTCTACTACAAGGTTATATTGTCCTAAAGCATTCTGTCTTAAAAAATAAGAGATAAGTTCTGACATTTAGTACTACAGCTGTTGCATCTGCTTTGTACAGCCTTAAGGCGCCTAGTCACCTAAATTAAGCTCCTACTCTGATTTACAGTTGTAATATATTAAGCCCCTACTTCAATTAGTTTACAGCTTTAATATATCAAACCCTACTTCACTTCTGTCTTCCCATTCCTCTCTAGGAAACTTTGTGTCAGGAGGAAGAGCTGCCACTTCTATCATTCTTGCCTTTGTGCCCTGGGACAGTCATGGATGAGGTTCCTGATAAATGTAAAAAGCTGAATGTCATTTGCCACCCATTTTCAAAGACAAGAAGATGGCCCACGGAACTACAGGAGACTGGTCAGCCAGCCTGACCTCTTTCTTTGGGTAGATTATAGAACAATCCTTGAAGCCATGACTACCCAAGTACAGTAAGGATAAGGTAATTTGGAACAGTCAGTGTGGATTTACAAAGGGTAAATCATACCTGACCAACCTGGTGACCTTTTATGATGAGATGATAGATTCTGTAGACAAGGGGAATGTAGAAAATGTTGTTTACCTTTAACAAGGCTCTTGATGTAGCTTTCCATGGTATTCTTGTATCCAAATTGGAGAGAGATGGTTTGGATAAGTGATCTACACAGTGGGTGGGAAATCAGCTGACCAGCTGGGCTTGGAGGGATACTGTCTGTGCCCAGTGGTACAAAGTCCAGCTGGCATCTGATTACTTCAGCAATTGATACTGGGTCTGTCGTTGTTCACCATCTTCATTAATGAATTGGAGAATGGGATGTAATGAACCTTTGCATGTTTGGGTGGAGAAATGGGGTCCTCAGGAAACTCAAAGAGTAACTTTCTGTGGAAGTTCAGGAAAGGCACGCTGGGGTGTCTCCCAGAAAACACTTAATTCCAGCAGGTGAAACTAGAGGCACTCACACAAGCTGGTTTCTAATGGAGTGGTGGGGCCATAGCCCCAAAGGATGGCCTGTCCAGCAGATGCTTATCTTCGGCTTCAGGCAGCAATGCCTGTGTAGGAACTGGGCTCATCTGCTCTAGGACCTGATAAGGAGCCCCTGCCCTAACCATCTAGTGAAGTGATGTTCGAGAAGGTCAGTAGCGTGGAAGTCTGTGTAACAGCAAGATAGCAAATTTGACATGGTTAGCTGCAACGCTGTTATTTCCTTTGACTAGATATGAACGGAGATGCCATAAATTCAGTGGCCATTTACTCCATATAGCTGACATGTTGTAAATCATACCCACTGTCTTGCTGTGTATCCAGTTATACAGTGACCTGGTCCTTGTAAACTGAGAATACAGTCAGTCATCAAGAAAAAGAAAAGAAAAAACAACAAATGGAAAACAAACATACAGGAAAATATGCATTAAAAAGTGCTGGGCTTGGGGACTTGGAAAAATGTTATCACCACAGTGATAGTACTTTCCTTCCCAGGTGTTGTAAGTAATCTTTTTTGCTACTGATGCCTCATGAGCTGAGTGCTAGGCAGGTGTGTGCTCTTTCCAATCAAGAGTGATTTTCTTGGTGGCAGACAGGTGGGTTGTAATCTAGAATGCAGCCTTTATTCCAGGAACGTGGTCCTTTAAACCAAGCTTTCCTTTAAACTTGCCTGTAGTGGCTACAGTTACTACCTCCCTGTCTCAGTCCTCCTCTCTGCCTTTCTAGACCTAAACATTTTGCCTTTACTTTTGGAAACCTTGCCTTCATCCTCACTTCATTTCCCTCCTGGGACTTCTTGTTGAATTTGCAAGGTTGCCATTGCAACCTTGTTTTTAAAAAACTTTTTCTCTCATCTTCCTGGCCTTCAACTTGTCTTCCTCTGCCTGCAGGCCTCCAGCCTGTTTTCGTCCCAGTAAAGCTCCCAGTCTTGAAACTTTTCCTGGGCCCTCGCTCCAGTGCTAAGAGCTGAACCATGCAAAGCCTACCTCATATTTACATTTCTGTATTTAAGCCAGGGAGCTTTTTATTTTGGTTGCTGTCTGTTTATCAGTGTTAAGACTACAAGAGGAAAATGGTTCTATGCTTCCAGCTCTTGTGCTCATTACTATAACATCTTCTAGCTGAGAAGAAAAGCGACTGGGAATGTTTGCTTCGTCCCTGCAGGCTTGGGCTGGAGCATGCCCATGGCAGTGGGAGCTTTGGAGCACTTAGCCTTTAGTCTCAGCGAGTCCCCTTGGGCACGTACAAACAGATTATCCAGGCTAGGATGTTCTGGTTTTGTTTGCGTACCCATTTTTTTAGGGGTTTAGTGGTTCTGGGGGAGATCAAAAGGCGCACAGCCACACCGGCAACCCATGGTCCTGGTTTCCAGCCCTTCATCGTCAATAGAAGGGCGCTGAAATTTCCCAGTGAATGCAGCACAATTTTTCTAGCATTTTCTTTGAAAAGGCTGAGCTATTTCTGAATAAACTTTAAAAATAACCTGAAGCTAAGTTCCGTTCATATGGCATTTCAGATAAGGCAGTTAAAGTTTGGTACTCTGTGGTGGGTTGACACCCGTCAGCCGCTAAGTACCCACCAGCCACTCATTGACGCCCCAGCTCATGCCCAGCAGGGTAAGTGGGAGAACAGGAGGAACAAAAGCAAGAAAATTCATGAGTTGGGATAAAGACAGTTTAATAAGTGAAGAAAAGGGAAAAAAAACCCAAACAACAAGTGATGCAAAGGCAATCACTCACCACCTCCCCCCAGCAGATCCATGACCAGCCAGTCTCTGAGCAGCAGCTACAGAAAGACTATTCTCCAGTTTTATTGCTGAGCATGATATTAATTGCTGTGGAATATCCCTTTGGTCAGTTTGGGTCACCTGTGCTGCCTGTGTCCCCTCCCAGCCTCTTGCCCACCCCCAGCCCACTCGCTGTGGGGGCAGAGTGGGAAACAGAAAGCCTTGAGTCTGTGCAAGCACTGCTCAGCAATTGCCAAAACACTGGAGTGTTAGCAACGCTGTTTTAGTCACAAATCTAAAACCTGGCACCACATGAAGAAAATTAACTCCATCCCAGCCAGGCACAGTACGTTGTCAGAGATGGACTGAAAACTTCAGCTATGGCACTTGTCATGAGAAAACGAAGATCCTTGTGGCTCTCTGCAAGCACCTCAGTCCTGGTGCTGAGACTTTGTGAGGAGGAAACCACCTACTTAAGGCTGTGATGATGGAAAGTGGTGTCTGTTAAAGTTCAAATGAACGTGGGCCTTGCAGTCTTCAATGGTAAAGGTAAAATTCACCTCAGTATTTTCACTTAATGAACAGTAGGAAGAGAAAGATGTCTACCTTTGCGGTCATATCATGGCATGAAGTGAAAGACATTAATACAGTGTAATGGTGGACTTTGCCAAGGTACCTGTTTACTCTAATGTTGCTTTCTATGGTTACATACATAAGCATTTTGCAGTGCTGATTAGTTCATACCGCTCCTTGGGTTTCTCCATGCAGTGCTAACTGATGAGCAGTGCTTGTTTGATCTTATAAAGCTGTCTTAGATTATTCACAACATTATTTCAGTCTTAAAATGTAAAATTTTACACCTGGGTGTCAAATGACAGAGGTTTCCTGCTTCTGTTTCGGTTTTACATTGCTATGGCACTAATAATTCAAGTGCATGGGAAACAAATCCATGTTTGAAAGTGTGCAAGGTCTGTAAAACGGAGCCTGCACCATTGTGCACCTCCAGCCCTCCCATGTCCCCTGGGGGACTATCCTCTTTCTTTCCTCCAATCATCAGTGCTATTAAAAAAGTCATAAATAGCATTCTCCTTAAAAATAAAATTAAAAAATAAAGTCCCTCTGCCATAGCAACACTTGTTCGATAGATGACAAGCTGAAAGCCAGAAACTATAATCTTTGCAAGAAAATAATCCCACAGTAAATCACCAGAGAAGATGGTCTTCAGACCAAAATGTGGCGATATAGCTAATAAGGAGTAAAAAAATACTCTGTATGTTAATTGGCCCATAGTGCCTTTTCCTTACATCCCATTAGATATTTTTTAGAAAGAAATTAGCCTTCCACTGTGCTTTCACCCAGTAACTTTGGACTCTGTTGACCAATATTAAGCAAAAACTGTAGAAGATAACATAGATGAGAAAAATTATGAGTCCTTCCTTCCCCCAACGCTGCTGTAAAGTCAAGGAGAACTCAGCCCTCAGGTTAGCCCACAAATTAGCATACGTGTTGTTCCCAGCTAGCCAGCCACAAGAGATGCTGACTTCCACCCTACGGGGAAACGATGTGGGATGCAGTTAGGGTGCTGTATTTGGGTGAGGGAAAGTATGGGTCTGAACAGGGAATACTGTAGAGAGGTGGCTGATGGCAGCGGTGGGGGAACATTTTTTTGGACATGTTGGATGCACTTTGTTAATCTTACTGCTTACAGTACTTCTCTGCCTGTCTGGTTCTTTATTGATTTAACTACTATGGGAAAGTAATGGAAGATGTCGAGGAGGATTGTATATACGCTCAAATGACTTGCACCTGGGGTGTCGGAAAACACATATTACACTAATCGTTGTTTAGTCTTCTGTGCTCAACAAGTAGAACATCTGCACTCAAGTAACATAGGCTTGTGATGGACTCAGAGGCACCTTATCGAACATACCTGAGATTCCTGCCCTGCTGTTAGAGAAGATCAAAGCACAGTGGAAAACTACGCCTGCTTGAATCCGTGATACACAGGCAGGAACAGCAGGTTTGAACTCTCGCTCTTGCTTGCAAGGACTCTCTCTAGCAAGGACTGAGGTCCGCGGTGCCTGCATTCCCACTTGCATGCCTTTGCCTGGGTGCTGCCTCAGAGATCCCCCAGTTCACAAGGCATCGAGATTAAATTTACTCTGTGCATTTCATCCGTGGTTTTGTGGTTGTTCCTGCGTCCTGCCTGTGTTGGCTCACACAACTACATTGATTAAAAAAAAATATGTCTCTGGTGCTTTAGAAGTACAGAGGCTGTCCTGAATCTCAGGCACTGCAGAAACAAGAGGCAGTGTTGCCAGAACCACTAGAAGAAGCCTAGACAAGGAGTATTTATTGCAGGATTCACCTTTAAACTGAACAAAAATTTAGTTTGGCATAGAGAGGTGCTTGCTCATACTCAAAGACATAAGGAACTAGAAAGACCAGTACCAATAAAAATGTGAAAGATGTTGGTTAATCCATAGTGTTCTCTCAGGAGGTCTTTGAGGAACAGACAAAAGAATATAGATTGGAAATAACAGACTATAAATACGATGGATATGAATGAAGACTAAGAGAAATACTCTACCTGTGCATGCAATCATTCTGGAAGTAACAAGAAAAAAGACTACTCTTCTTTGACCCCAGCAGGAGATAGATTGTGGCCTGCAAATTCATCTTCTAGGACATTTAATTAGAACCATAAAAAAGTAAAAAATATTTGATAGGCATAATAGAAATATTCTGTAGGTGGATGGAAGTTTTCCTAATACAAACCAGCAGGACCATGACAACAGCTCGTCAGCTGGTGGAACAGGCATTTTCCTTTAAAGAGCTATCTGCAGAATCCTAACTGGATCTGGCATACACTTTACAGGAAACTTCTGCAAAACTGTCCATAAATATAATGTGTACGAGATGCATATTCCTTGCTGTACCCAGTTCCTAGCGCAGGAGGAAAAGACAAATGGAATCATCATACAAATATTAAGAATCCCCGTGTCAGTCAAACAGCAAAGATCATCTATTTCCAAATATGAGGAAATACCAACACACTAAGAAAAAGGCGACAACAAGACAGCAAAAACCATATAGGTAAAAAAAAAAAAGTGCAGTTTTTTTCTGTTCATTATCACAACTGGTTTGCTGAGGCATATTGACAAAGGGAAAATTGTCTGATCCTATCAACAAAGAATAATTAGTTCAGTGGCAGTTATCCTCAGGATATGTCAGGGGCTGTTACACATTTGTAATTTGTCAAGCTCCGTAAGCAAATGTCCTTTAATGTAATTTGCAGTTTGGGTTCAGTGATGCCATATTCAGCGGGTTGCTGTTATTTTAAACCGCTCTATGCAGTTCCAGTCTCCAGTGTATTAACTTCATAGTGATTTTGCCAATATTGGAATCTCCTTGATAAATTGCTGTGACTGATAAATTGGCCTCTGTCCATTCAGACAGCTGCTCCGAGGAAAATACCTGCAAGGAGCAGCATTATGGCTACGAGGAGCACCTACAGGGAGCAGCATAAAAAGCCTGAAGACCATCTGCTCCATAGAAGAAGCAGTCTGGGTATATACATAAATGTCGCGTGTTAACATCAAACCTCATTGTGGTCATGCTGGCTCGGCATAGCAGAGGACCTAACACGACTGTCTCTGGTACTGTCTGCTTCACCTGTGGGCATCTCCAGCAACTACAATATAACTGGGCAGCTCGGCAGAAGAGCCAAGAAAAGATTTCCGTAGGGAAACCTGATGTTGCTCCTCAGCATTTCTGCTCTGCATCTCATGCAGCTGTGCATAAACCTGTTCTGGTGCACAAGTACATCCAAAGCAGATTTCTCTGATAAGACCTTAAACAGCTACAGACAAGACTTAAACATGCGTGAGTCCCTAAACCTTAAGTTTTTAAATGTTGTTATGACAAAAAGATACTCTTTATAGAAAGTGTATGGGAAAGAGAGCTCAAATAAAGTACAAAACTATGACATGCTTTAATATTTGCAGGCGACCATATGTGTGTATATATATATGTGTATATATATAGAAATAAAATAAGGTTAGTTCTAAGGGTTTAATGGCTCTGTAAACTTTGATGTTTTTGTGGTATTAATGTTGAAAGATGTCTTTATACTCTGCTATAACAATATGTATTTTGGGTAAGTCACTGCTGTTTCTCACACAGACATATTTTGAAAAAGCTTCACCCTGATATAATGAGCAATATGAAAGAGACATTCAGTAATGACTGTATCCTGAGGATACCTGTACTAGATTTGTTTGTGAACACTACTCCCAGAATGCTTTTGACTTGTATTAATTTGGCACTGAGATGATAAGTTTCCATACCCCGTGTAAAAAAAGGCTCCCAGGGAAAAAAAGTGGAGTAAGATGAGAATTCCCACTGCTGTCTGGTGGGGATGCACTCTCTGCTGGGTTAGTGCAAGTGGCTTTCAGCTTTTCTGTACTCCGGGGATGTTTTGTTGCAAGGGAGATTGTTCTGCAGAGAGTTGTTCTGCAATGTTTTGATGAGAACCTCGCTTACTCCATTGGTCTGTGTGTTGGGAACAGAAGGGTCAAATGTATAGTCAGTGATAACTAGATGTATGGATGCTATAGCTGCAAGTTCTGTTTCCTATACGGACCTGGTCAGAGGTATTCCTGGGATTTTGGCAGAAGAAATCCCCACTGTCGCTCTGTAGCCTTGTCTGCTGTGTAACTCATTCTTGGTTGTTAGACGCATTCATGATTAATTCTGGTGTGGATACAATTTGCAGAAAGCACAAAGTGGATTGAAAATGCGCCGGTTTACTTCTTGAAGATTCTCTTTTGAAAGATCAGCAGTGACTGAGAGGGCAACTGCTTGTTGAATAAACTTGAAATTAGCAAATAAGTGTGTTTTTGGAGGGCTCCTTGGTTTAGTCAGGCTGAGATGTCCAATTGGTTCTGACTCTAGGTCATGTCTTAATGAGAGAGAGTCTGGGAAGAAATCTGGAGCGTAAAACATCATAACAGCATGCTGGTGGTTTCTTATGTGATTAATAAGATGCATATGTGATTTTTTTTCTGATAGTAGGCATATAATTTTGTATTGGGTGTCAGTGTGTCATGCCGCACTCAGAAAAGAGGGAGGTAAGTGACTTAGGTTCACAAATCCCCAGCGCCGTGGACTAAGTTGACAACTCTCAGGGTCCATATACAAATGTTTATTAAATTCCCGCGGTGATTAGTACATGTCTTAACTAGGTCCACGATAATTGGTTGGGTATATAACAAATTATGGCAAGCAGTACGGTATGCCTTGTGTTACTTATCAACAGATATATGACAAATTATAGCAAGCAGTACTTAACAACAGATATTCAATGTATTATGGCGAATGGTAAGGTATGCCTTGTGTTACTTACTTAACAACTTCAAAAGAAAAGAGAAAAGAGAGAAACAGAGGGACAGAGAAGGAGAGAGAGAGAGAGATAAAGAGATCACTGGTCCTGGTTCCAGCATTGATCCCACCAACAAGGGGGGAAAAGTGCTCTTCTGTGTATCCCCCCACTTATTTTCTCCTTTTATGTTCACCGTATCAGCATGACCTGCACCATTGCTGCGGAGCAGTTTTGTCTCAGGTTTCTCCCCCCCAGGTGACGTGTAGCATGATTTGGGTGGAGAGACAAGTGCTATAGTCATATATGTTTAGTATGATCTTGATAATCTTCATTAGCATATACAGGGGTGTCAACTTTGATATGCATTTTGCGGATAATGAGGCAAAGGTCATTCGTTGGGCACAGTGGCCTTTCGAAGAAACGAAGAACTATGCAGATTCCTGTTATCTCATCCTTGCCGAAGAAAAGTAGGGCCGTCCTATCTCCGTAGGACTTCCCCCTCAAGGCGCCCCTGGGCGTATCCTGTGCTCTTTAGGCCTCCTGCATGAGTTACACAAGAAATGAGCAGGTGTTAGCCTTACCAGTTCTCTGAGCAGGCGGCCTGCATTATCCAGGCTTCACATCATCAATCCCGACTTTTTGTGTTTGAGACATTCCTCAGGAAGGTTCGGAGTGCCTCCCCCCTCTCCCCTTCTTCTCTCACCATTTGTTTCATGCTTCCCTCAGGCTGCTTCTCTCAGTCTTTCTTTAGGGGAAATTACAAGTCATCTCTTACACAGTGGCAAGGTTTTGGCAGCGAGGAGGCTGCAGTGGGTGCCTCTGGGAGGAGGCCAGGAGATGCCCTGGCTCCAGCTGGGTCTGCAATGCACCCACTGCAGCACACGGCTGACCCCACCACCCAAAATGGTGGTGTCTCTGGGAAAAAGTATTTTAAAAAGGGTAGAAAACACCAAAGAGAGAGAGGAGGAGGAAACAAAAGAGTGAGAAGCAGCAGAGGGAACACCAGAGTTGGAGGAGGAGGTGCTCTATGGTGGAGCAGATATTCCCAAAGTAACTGCTGCCCATGGAGGACCCACACTAGAGCAGATACTTCTTCAGAGGGACTGTGGCCCATGGATGAGCCCATGCTGAAGCAGGTACACCCCCAAAGAGACTGCAGGCCATGGAGGACCTACGCTGGAGCATAGGAAAGAGCAGCAGAGGGAAACTGCTGTGTCCTGCACTGCCTATTGCCTCAGTGAAGGTTAGAGTGTGCCCTGCAGTGGTAACAAGCGGGGAGGAGAGATGCCGGGAGTGATGGAGTGAAGCTGGGCCTGGTAATGGTGGAGGAAAAGTGTTTTCCCTGTGTATAGAGGTTTGTTTCTTTTTTTGAAAGAAAAATCCAAATCGCTACTCAAATATTTATATTAATTGACAATTAAGTTAGATTCCCTGAGGCAAGTCTGTTTTGCCCACAAAAGTAATTGGTAAGTGATCTCACTGTCTTTATTTCAACCTGAGTTTTCCCTTTCTTCTTTGCTGTTTCCTCCCCCATCCCACTGAGGGATGAATGAGCAGGTGGTGGTCCACCACAAATTTAAAAGGGAAAATCACTACGCCTTGAGGGACCACTAAACTTCTTTGTGAGAGTAGTGCACGAGGAGTTGAAGAACACAAAATCTACTCCTTGCCCGTGGCCAGGATGTTACATTACCAGATAGTCCATGTCCTCCAGTCCTAGGCATGCTTTAGCTTCCAGGATGCCCAGAAGCTGAGACACCAGTGCTCAATGTGTAAAGTTACCTATAACCATAGCAAAAAGCCTGTTCATTCCTCAAAAGGGAACAATAGCAGAAGCACAGCCTGAAAAGCCATCATGTGATTGTATGTGTTCGGGGGTTGTTGAACTCTTTCCAGAGGCAAAGCTCAGAAAGCCCTCAGTAACGCCGACCGTAATTCACACACTGTGAGCTCACGTTTTGACACCCTTGAGGGTTTCTTTATCATGTAGAAGTAGAGAAACCTCTAGCAGAGGAAGGGATGGCAGCTTGCATTCCCACCGTTGACTGTCCATTTTTCCAGCAAGCAAAGAGCACCCCCCAAAAAATCAGGTTTCGATTTCTTCTCAAGGCTGTGTTCACCACCTCTCATCTTTCTCGGTGACTACATTCTCCTATCCCTGTGTGTAAAAGCATTTAAGTTTCTTTTGTTAGCATGCCTAAAATAGAGAGGTTTCCTTTTTCTTTTGTATAAGCAACAACTGTGAATCTTAGTGCTCTACAGTAGAGTGAATTGGACATTTAGAACTCTACTATGTTTTTTACTAATGATAATTTAGAGAGGCAACACTTTTACTAAATTAGACCAAGTCATACCAGTTGGAAATTGCACATCAGGACAGAGCTTAGAAATGAGATGCATCAGAATGGAGAAGCAGACCAAGACTTCCCCCCAACAATGAGCTTAACCACAAGTAACAAAATATGTATATCCACTTGCCTTACTTGGGAGACTTGGTCTATGTATTCATGATAAGATTATGGAAGGATAATTCTGCTCTGAAATAATTTTTCTCTTGGCCTGAATTCTGTTACTCCAGTGGTCCTTTCAACAGGGACAGGTTTCTAGTAAGAGCTCGGTGGCGGGCAGGTTAGCCGTCATCTCCAGGAGACCTGCCACCTGCTAGCGAGGTCTAACACAGACTTAATTTCCAGCTTGTTTTGTATCTAGTACATATGCCAATTTCTGGACTCCTTATGTCCTTTGTGCATCATATCCTGCTTAATTTACTTATTATCATTAAAGTCAATCTAAATTCTTGACAATTAATTGCTGAAGAAGACGGGTTCGTTTAGAGCAGGTTCCCTGAATTCTGAATTTTTCTGCACATAGCTTTTGTCTGGGATTCAGCCATGAATGTGACAATGGGTCTCTTTCCCAGCTAGATCAATACTGTAGCCTCTGGAACAGACTTTTTCTCAGAGTTTTTGGCAGAGGGTCATTAAAATGGTTATTAAACTGGAGATTTCTATTAAAAATAACCTCAGAATGCACTCATGCAAAAGGTTTTTAATAGAGCCTCTGATGTGAATGCAGACGCACAGTTTCAGAGAAGAAAAGCTGTTCCGGACTATTAGCTTGTGGTTTGTAAATTGTTAGACTAAATAATGTTCAAAGTCTCACTCGTCCTTTCTGTTGTATGTCAATGGCCTCATATTTCTCCTTTACAACTTTTGACAAGTCATTTTCCCTTCTGTCTTTGTTTTCGTAAGAGACAAGCTGGAGGCAGTGGAGGGTCACAGGCCCTTGCTACAGAAAAGGGGCCTTTGAGCTGAGGTGGGCCAGTGACAAAATTGCCAAACCAGCACAAACATATTTAGCATTTTTCTGATGAGACAGAGACTGGCCAAATCACTGACTTAGTATAACTATAAAGCGGTAATAGAATTGCTGGCCTGGCATTAATATATTTAGCTAATTGCTGATTTAACATCTGGTAGACCGTAGGGTTGATGTTGTGAAATCATTGTGGTTAAAACAGCTGAAGAGCGAGGGTGAAGTGGTCGGTTGTCTCTGGGGGAGCCTGGGGAGCCGACTCCTCAGGAAGGCAGCTGCGGGATGCGGATGCAGTGACAGGTTGCCTTTGGGATGGATTCAGAGCTGACTCCCCAGGGATGATGAGCAATCTGGCTGCGTAAATGAGGAAGTACAGAAGGTGACAGGTCACTGAAACTGAGAAGATAAAAGGGAAAATCAAAGACCAAGAGGTAGGCTCCGCAGAATAGGATCAGCATTGGAGATCCCACTGTCTGGAAATCCACAGCTACAAAGGCTGACATCTTTTCCAGGCCACCTTGACACATGTGGTGGGACACCCCTAATAAGCGTGGACCCTAAGGGCCAACAGCTGCATCTTGCAGACCTTCTTCCACTGGGACAACTCAGGATTTTGGGAATGCTTGTCAAGCTAATAACACCACTTCACTAATATTTATCATACCCGCATACTGCTAAGTTTATTGTAGTTACATGCTTGTTAGGTTTAGGCAAACGTAACTGGCATAACTGTATGTCATGATTTCCTTACCCCTGTAGTACTTGGGTTTATTGAGCAATTTCTCAGAGTAGGAGACTGCAAACAATGTAGGGCTGGAGCCTGGAGAGGCAGAGGTGCCATGTGAAGAGACAGACAGACAGACAGGTGCCCAGTGTGCTCAGCCTGTAGAGCTGTCTTTGAAGACCGGAGGGGTATCAAAGGGCACCTGCACCACTTACAGTAAATCTATAAGGGGTTTTATTTTGTCTTTCACAGACAAGAAACTTATTTCTACCTTACTGTAAGGAAAAGGGATACTTTCCTAAAAGAAAGGAAGAGACATTCTGCAGTCACTGGTTGGCAGTGGGGAACTATCCTGCCTGGAAATTACAGTAACCCAAAGAAAAAGGGATTATTGTGCGAAGTGATTAATATGGAGAGAATGAAATTATGGTAAAAGAGGGATTCAGAAAGGAGCAATCCCAGGAGAACTGAGTGAGAAAAGGCAGAAACGGCAGAGGAGGAAAAAAAAAAAAGTGTTATAGCTGCAGTGTGTGAGTTTACAGTGAAATTACAGCGTAGTACTGAACTGAGCTCTGGCTATCACTACTACATCCACTAGATGACAGTGTGGAGGCTGCATTCAGCCCGACAGCAACATCTGTCCTTTACAGGCCTGTTGGCATTGTCTCGCCGCTCTGCTAGAAAATCGAAGGTTGCAACGTGCCTCTGCTCGTACCCAGGGGCTTCACGTGTGTCCATGGAGAGAAGGTTGGTCTCGGTCATTACTAACAATAAAGGTAATGGCATGAACTGGCATAACTGGCATGAAAGAATCGACTCGCTTCTCTGGCACTGGCTGTTTTTTTCCTAAGCCTAGAGGTCTGGGGGCTTGGGTTAACTTGGGGAGTGATGATGGAAGGTGAGCTAAAGGATGAAGGGACAGCCACCATCTCTCTGCTGTGCCTTGCAGGGGGACAGACTTTTTAGGAGGGCCTGTTGCAATAGGACAAATGGCAATGGTTTTAAACTAAAAGAGGGTAGATTTAGACTAGATATAAGGAAGAAATTTTATACAATGAGGGTGATGAAACACTGGACCAGGTTGCCCAGAGCAATGGTAGATGCTCCACCCCTGGAAACATTCAAGGTCAGGTTGGATGTGGCTCTGAGCAACCTGATCTAGATGAAGATCTCCCTGCTCATTGCAGGGATGTTGGACTAGATGACCTTGAAAGGTCCCTTCCAACCCAAACTGTTCTATGATTCTATGCTTCTGTGTGCACACCATGAGCTCTCCCTAACTCTGCCTCAGCGCGTTCCCACAGTGTGTGGCGCCTGGCCCAGCTTGCCCCCAGGGACCACTGACTGATACAGCAAAGAAAAACCTGGAAGGAAGAGACTAGAAGACAGCGAGTTGACAAGGACTAGATGCATGGTATGGTTTTGGCTTCTGTGGCTTTTCCAGTTTTATATGAAGTAATGTGCAAATCAAGGTAAGAAGACCTGGGGAACACAGCAGGTTTCCTTTCATAGCACTGGTTTCTCCACACAGCCTCTTTCCAGCTGGGATGTGCTGCGACCCTATGTGCAAATACTATCACCATAGCTGCAGTGTGAAGGACCGCTAAAAGTTATGACTGAATATTTAATACTCAACTGGGATTTACACTACAAGAAAAATAAAACTGAAGCAAAGACTGTATATGAATCAAAATCAGTGCAAACTAGGTTAATGTAAATAAAGCTATATATAAATGTAATGTAATTTTTATGACAACACTGCCTGTTTTGAAAATGTGCTGTCAGTATGCAGGCAGGATATAAGTTAATGGGTCTGCAAACCTTGGTTGCTGTGATTAGCCTTGCTTTCAGTTGATAGATGTCACCTTTATTGCTTAGTCCTCTTAAATATCCTTCATTTTGTCAGGCACCACACATTTTCACCCCAATATTGTCTATGTTTCACGCCAGTTCCACAGGTTGCTCTCCCCTCTTTCTTGCAACATTAATGGTTTTTAGTTGTGCTGCCCGGAGAGGTTACAGTGGTGTCTTCTCACGGCGGCCTCCCTGGGGCAGGAGCACTGTGGGGGGGTACAAACTGTCCGATTGCTGTCTGTGGGGCTAAGGTGATTGCCCCCTTCCCTTCTGCTCCATCTCTCCCCTATTAAAAAATGTCTTGGTTCGAGAGACATGAAATATTAATCTGTTGTGTCATTTATTGTAGCGCAGCTTACCACGCACTGGAATCCCAAAGTGCCCTGAATTTTGTCTTAGCCTGATACAGATGCCTTGAAACTGGCATTTGGCAGTTGTCCTGGTGATTTTATAACAGCCAGGCTTTTAGGATTTTTGATTCACGTGCTGCAGAAACTTTTCCTTATATGGTATAACATGAAATTCGATGAGTGAGAACGGACGGATTTTCTTTTGCTCTGCTTTTTCTTTCCTTTTAGGGGAAGATTTGTCAGTCTAATTTTCCTTTCTGCTCTTTCAGTAACTAGAAAGAGGAAAGAAACACTGTGAGTGATCTCACTTAATAACCACCGATCCATGAGTCTTTCATGGCCTTTGGATAGGCGGCTGTGCGGAGAGGGATTTAAAATCAGGATGTCTGTGAATCTTCCTTTTCTTCGCAATTAATCATATATTGCAATTTCATAAACAATTATTTCAGTCTCTTTACTTCTCAGACACAGTATTATTTATCATTAAAGGCCGCTTTGAACACAAAACTATTAGGATGCCCTTTATTAGAGTAGCTTGCTGCAGCTCGCTTTCTAATGAATTTTTTGCTTTATGACTTGCTGGCTGAGTTTGGGCTCTTACTTTAAATCACACAATTGATTCAGTGTTCAAAGTCAGTTTATCAGACCGTATCGTCATGAAATTGCCTGCCAGCAGAGCAGCCTAGGCAATGAAAAATTAGGATGGAAAACAGAGTAACCTTGTTATTTTTCTAAATTGTCAAAACGTTTGCGGTCTGCTTCTGCAGCCCTGAAACTGTGGGAGGGAGGGGAGCTTCTGCTGCCAGCCCAACGAAGCCAAAAGCAAGCAATCCTCTGGAGTGACACCGTTTCCCTCTGGAAGGGGCAGTGAACAGCCTGGGACGGCGGCGGCATTCCCGACGGGTTCGTCACTTGGCAGTCTCCCTCTTCTTATTTTTCCAGTGAGATGTCTGCAAACCCCGACGCTGTAAATTCATTCTGCCGGTGGATTGCACAGGGAAGGTGGTAGGCCCCAGGAAGGCTGTGGTTCGTGCTCCGAACGATGCGTGGTTGCCATGCCCGCCTTACAAAACTGTGTAGCAGTGAAAGCCATTTCACAAGATACTGTAGTTGATGATGAGAAACATCATCTGAGAGGATGAGGTTATCACAGACACTTAAGGAAAAATGTTTGTCTTCCCTTAACTAGGCTGATCTTACCAGTGGTCAAGCAGACATCAGGAACGCTGGGAGGGGGACATGTAAAATGGCTGGGCGCAGAGCTGGGGGCGGTGTGTATATGGGATATCTGCAGTCCTACAGTCGAGGGTAAAAGCTCACCTGCCTCTGGATTAGGCACCCTAGGGTCTCATCACCTGGATAATCAAATTTATCTGCTTTTGTTTTTCAATGCATCAGTCACAGCATCCCGGCTGGGCCGAGGCCTGGTTGCATGCACGCCTCTGGTTTGTAGGCAGGAACAGGATTTGACCCTTTAACGAAAGAAAATGCCACATTGTAAAACCTCTTGGTAATTCTGGATTAAGACTGGTCACGATAGGTACTTCCTGAATGTGCATGTGCTTAATTTTGGGCACTAGGAAATAGCAAGAAAAGCCTCATTGTACTAAGGTACAGTATAAACTTACATATACTTCTTGGCCACACAATATGCCAAAAGAATTTTTCATTTGCCAGCAGAACACAGAGTTAAATAAGTATCCGGAAAATCCTGTTTTTTGAAGAAATATCTGATTTTACATCACCTTCTCGGAGAAAAATTACTCATGTTAAATACGCATCAGATCTTTATAAAATTTTTAGTCGCTTTTTATTGGTTTTCCTTCCGTTATTTTAGAAATATATTGAGGTTTGTTTAATAAAACTGCATGTACTTCAGTCCCGTGGTGCTGAAATAAAAGCCACTGGATTGCTATTTATGAAAATAACTTTATTTGTAAGCCACAGCAGAAAGAATCATGACGCAAACTGCGGTAAGAAAAGCAGCACTAGAACACAGAAGAATCGTCCCATGAAAATAAGATGCTCTAGTGAAGAGGAGATGGATAGCTACCAAGGATCTCTGGAAAACTATTTTACTCATCAGTGGAGGCTCCATGTGCAGGCAGAAGTTGCCTAGGTCAACTCATGTGGCAGGCTTCAAGACTGTAAGAGGTAATTTCTAGAGCTGGGTGAAAAAGAGATCAAGAAAACCTGATAACGCAGCATTAGTTTCGACCTAAATTGGAATGCAAATATGAACTGTTTTCCCCTCAAGATTTTGATCTAGAAATGTTAAAAATTTGCATCAAAACAAAACAGCCTGACATTCCTGAAAGGGAAACACATTTTGCTGTAACTTCTGATGAAATTAAAGTAACACAGACCAAATTCTGGTTTTACCCCACTTCAAATCAGTCTGTTGTGACTGGTAACAGAACTTGGCTCTACAACAAATGAACATTGTTGCACCGTATAATAACCATGTGAATGACTCCAGGACCAAGTAATATCATCTGAAAAAATAGTTATTGATTTTAAAAATGCTTTGTTTAGGGTAATTACTCACATACAGATTTTCCAGTATTGTGCATTGCATCTTGGATGTTGCTTCTGAGCAACATGATGCTCACTATAACGCAGAATTTCCTGGTCAGACACATTTTCCATAGCACTATGAGGGCCCTGTGGCTCCCACAAGGCACCATACATGTCATTTAAATAAAAAACCGCACTGAATTGTGGCTGGGAAACCAAGACATTAAGAAAGAATGGAGATTGGCACTCTAATTTATATCATGCAACACACTGCAATCAACAGTAGCTGTTTATAGTAGGAGCGCTTCAGAATGAAACATTTTGGGTCACTTGGAAGAATATTGAACTTTACTTCAACTTAAGTATATTATCCCTTGAATTCAACCAAGATAATATTTCATTTCAATGATTCAAATTGTAAACTGAAATTTTTCCCAATGGAAAATTTTAATCCTGCAAAAGTTGCTTTTATATCAGGAAATGTGCTAACTGTTTAATGCCCCAAAGGCTTTGCAATTGAACATTCCTGTTAGCAGTACAGGGCCTATATTGTAGAAAATATGACTAGTTGTCTTTGATCTTACTTGGGTTTCATCAGAGAAAAGAAAACACATGATCGAGATGACTCTGAACTGTAATTAAACTTTGACCCAGCTATCAAAAGCTACTTCCCTGTGTGAACTGGAAAAATCGAAGTAAGGTTGATATCACACAAGTGATGCTGCTGGGTTCAGAAACTAACATGTAGTAACTGCTGTTCTAATGGGCCAAAAAAATATCAGAAATCTATTGCTTGCCAATTTGATGGTGCTTGATAAAAATTGTATGCCAGCAAAACCAGATAGTTGTAATGAATTACTTTTAACTAAAAGCTTAGACATTTGGGTGTTGCTTTAATACTTTCTGAAGTGTAAATATACAGAGAGCTAATTCAACAAATCAGAATAATTTTGGCTCCTATCTGAGGAACCTATTCCATTATCTAAGCTCGTAACAAGCCTTTCATTACTTGGCAAGGCATGGAAGTCCTTGAGGAAAGCCATCTGGTAGCAGAAGACAGGGAATTTTTAAAAAGGAATTCTTTGATGATCCATTTCTGGAGAGAGTGAGAAGGGGGTGTTCTGGCCTGGAATCAGGTAGAACAAAGCAGAAGGCGGCTGCCTGGAAGGGTGAGGACTGGTGGGGTGGGATGTTGAAAAAAGCTGAGGAAAGGAATTTCATGCAAGTCTTGCGGTTTTTCCTCAGCTTTGTATAATTTCTTCATCTTTCTTCATCAGTCTTTAGAGTAAGATTTGTGTTTAGATGTTCCTCTGAAGACTATGAGTAACTTGATCATGTCATCCATGAACGTGGAAACCAGACACAGCCTCGCATCACAGCCTGGGGAACTCTTGGGTTGTGCAGAAGCTGCTGATAAGATACGAATGAGCCAGTACTTGTTTTCTTGGTTAGGTAGCTGAACTACATCGAGTTGTTGGCTACAGAGCATTTATTTGGCATAGGAACTAAGACCCCTGGATGTGAAGGACACTGTGCTGAGGAACAGCCAGCCCTATTTGCACAAGATACAGGAAAATCAAAGCCTGGGGTCAGCATTGTAGCTTCTGCAGATGAAGCTTATCCAGGGCTTTACCAGTTAGACTAAAGTTTATTCATTCTGTTAAGAAACTGTGGGAGTAGATGATAAATGGAAGAAGAGACGGGAGATGGCAAAGAATTATTAGAATCTGCAAATCATGCTATGGGTGCCTCTTCTGGATTTAAATGTATTAATATAAATTAATTATGAACTTGTCATCAAAGTGAAAAGATGGAGTATTTATGGAAGGGGTACAAAGTGGTATAATCTAAAAATAAAGTAGTTCAGGCTGAATAAGAGGAAAAATGGGGCCAAAAACTTCCAGAATTCTATCTGCAGCTTCCATGTTTGATGATCATTTGTCTGAGTTTGTTCTCCAGTGCGGCAGAATATTATGAGATCAAAAAGGCTGACCCACATGGAAATTTCTGTTGGAAAACAAAACCTGATCCTGATGCTTTCCTGACACCAGAGAGGTTTGATAACAATGCAAATCACAGAAGCAAAGAAAAATGCAGCTGAAGAAAACTATTTGAGGAGAACTTCTTCCTTTTCCAGTGTATCTTTCAAATATACATAGACCTCTTCTGCTTGGGCACTGGTACCAGGGATCCAGGTCCATGGGGGCAGGAGAATGCCATGAAAAGAGGAAAATATAATCTATTAGGATTCCCTCTAAAAAATGTATAAATGGCCCCACTCCCAAGGAGATATACTGAAACATTTCAATTGAAATATGCTGAACGAAACCTATATAAAGTATCTACTACCTACTCCTAAGTTTTAGAGTCTGAAAGGATTTAAAGAAATACAGACATTAAATGGAAGCAAAACTTTCCTTTGAATCTAGGCCAATTAAGTGGACATTGCATTGTATCAAGATACTACTTAGATCTTCATACATGGTAATGTGATTTAAGTTTCAGTAATATACGTAATAAAAATTACAAATAATCATCCTCTTTAAAGAACAACTTTCTAAAGTTGCAAGGCTCAGTGGGAATATAAAGAATCTCTAGTATGTACCTGAACAATCAGAAATAATTTTTAGATTGAAATAATTAATGCTAGCTGTCCTGTGAATGGAGATGAATATTAAAATCTTTCTTAGGCATCTTATTTGAAAAATATGTTCTCTAAATTTGCTATAGAGACACCAAGGTAAAACAGTTTATTATTTTAACTGAAGAAATAGATTTCTCTTCTAGTCATACTAATTTCTTACAGTACCTATCTGCCAAGATGGTCCTAGTAATTATCACTCTTTATCATAATGGAAATCAGATCTCATTGATTGATTTCCTAATACATCTTTGGCATTGGCTGGGATGTGAGCTGGAATGTAAGTTAAACATTGATGCATAAGGTAGTACTTTGGTTTAAGTCTGTCTTAAATTCCTTGGCATCACCTTTACGAACAATGTGAAAAAATGACTGGGTTTGACATGGGAGCTCCAGTCTTAAATTCACCTTATAATTTCTGTTCATTTCCTCAGTTCCTATGATTTATCTATTAAATTCTGAGTTCAGTCAGTTTTGGAGAAAAAAAAAAAAAAATCTAATTTTTCTCCTACCCCTGGTTGTGAGAGAAACAACACACCTGATACTGTCATCATTTTGCCATACTGACTCCTCACAAAATGTAATCCTCCATATGAAATCCTTGTCTTGCTTCAAACAATAGAAAAACTTATGATTTCATTGCAGCGCTCATTTCAACCTCACAGAGAAGATATAATTCCTTGCTTTTTCTTTTTGTTTTTTTTTTTCTCATTTGTACAGATTTCTATTGTTCTCTTTTCTCCACTCCTCCAGCTTTGAGATTTTGAAGTTATTTTTATTATTCAAGATATGGAAATTTTCTTTAAGGGAAAAGTAGTGTTGCTTCTGGTCTCATTGAAAAATCAACGTCAATTATTCTAATATGATCTCCCATTACTGACTATATAGCTTTTGTAAATAGTCATTCTGACCAAGCAGCAGGTGAACAGCTGTGCTATATCAGAACAAAGACCCATATACCCTATCTGATATATTGTATCTCTACTATAGCCAGTGGTAGATAGTAAAGAAAAAAACATAAAACCAGGGCAATCTTGGATTCATATTTTTTCCAAGATACTCCTCCAGCTTCCAGCAATTTCTGATTTAGAGACTTTCTGATCTACAGATTGTATCTACATCATCTTGCCCAGCTGCGTTTGACAGACCTTTCTTCTATGAACCCATCTAGTAGCTTTTGGAATTTATTTGTACTTTGGGCATGCAAACAAAACCGGATGTTATGTCCTGCAACGCGATTAGGCACTGCACGTGAAAGTGCTTTCTTTCATTTGTCTTTGACCTGCTGCCTGATGATTTCATTTAGTGCCCTGTAGTTCTTGTCTCATGAAAAATAATGACTAATCATTCCCTCGCCACCTGCTCCACGCGATTTATGTTTTTGTAGACCTCTATCATGTCCTCAGTAATCTCTTTCCCAAGCTGAGGAAACCAGATCTCTTCACTTTCTCCTACAGTGTAAATTGCTTCCTATTTAAGACCAATCTGGCCCTCCTTAACTGTATACTTTCTAGTTGTAAAAACTCATTTTTGAAGTGACCAGAGTTTCACACAAGATTGTGTACACCATAGCTTTATGGAGTACCAAATGATAGTTTCTATTCTCTTCCTGGTCTTTTTGATGGTTGGGGATTAGGAAGCTTCATCTTCCAACAATCTCTAATGACGTAGGAGAATACTTGGTGATAAAAGCTGACATGAGAACTTGCTGTTGGGAACATGTAATTAGGGTCACCCTTCACCATATGCACTGCTTTGCGTTCATCATTTCTTCTGCCACTTTGTTACTGGGAGGTCTTTCTGTAGCTCCTGGCTGGGAAAGTTCAATTCTGCCATTCTGGATCACTAGCCCTGCTGGGGAAAAAAAGAAAAACAAACCCAAAAAACTTAACAAGAACAACCAAAACCCAAACATGATAGAGGTTTTATGCAAAATCTCACAGAAAAAGATCTTTTCTTGGGTTTGCTTTCGGCTGTTAAGCAGCTTAGAGTAAAAAAAAAAAAGAAACCAACCAACAAAACCCACCCCAAAAATAAACACAAGGATTCTTTTTATCAATTTACTTTGCCTTACAAATTGTCAGGCAAACCATTTCCTTCAGTTATAAACCAAAGGCAGAGGCTATGGATAGGTTCCCCAGCTGTGGAGTCTCCATGAGTAAAGTTTCCAAAAACAGGCTATACAGACACCTGTAAGGAATGGCAGAACAACTGCTGTTGTGGGGTAAAGTACGAGAGGTCTGTCTGAGATCTCCTCCGATGCCACGACTAAAATAGCCTTAGACATGGGATCGATACATTCACAATGATTCCGTGCTGGGTTTGGCACATTTCAATATACTGAGTGAAAAATAATTGGTTTCATTGGTATATACTTCTTTTCTATGTGATTTTAAGGATGGGGATACATCACATGTATATTTTATCAGTGTCCTGTCAGTACATAGCAGCTGAACCCAGCAGTGATGGCAGTATAATTTAGATTAGAGTTATATATAGAAATGCTGTGAATTTTCACTTTATTAACAGCTTTGCAGGAGGCAGGCTTCTTATCTTTTATTTTATGCAGTATAAATATGAAACTAAATTATCTGAAGAAGCGTAGCTTTTGTAGGACAACTTAGTATTGTCAATGATATGGCATGAGGAGAAGCCTGAGGAAAGCGGGGAGCAAAAAGGGGAGCTAAGAGAGGACAAAAAAAGAAGAGGAATATGCAGAACAGAGTGCTACATAGTGTCAAAGGGGGATTTAAGAAAAACAAAGCTGCTCAAAGACCAAACAAGCAGATTTTTTGTCTCCCAGGGAACCAAATGAAGTTGCTTGGGAACTATTGACATACAAACCCACGGGGAAGAACAGAGAGCATAAATGTAAAGCATTGATGCCTATGGCAAATGATTCTTGCAGTCGGCGCGAGCTGATCCCTGCCCGCTGTTACCTGTTGTTCAGAAACGTCTGCAGATGGTGCAGTGGGAAGTGCAGAAGCACATCTGGAATTTACCTTGGAACCCTACCTTCGTCATTTGAAAGAACAAACACTCACCCTGGGCGTTGTACAGTCCTGCCCTATCCCTGGGTATCGGCATGGAGCTGCTTTAGTAATTAAGACGATGAGATGTCCTGTGGTCTGCAGAACAAGTAAATGTGAACTTTCACATGTATCAACAGGTCTGCAACATTCAGCATGAAGTATTGTTTAGAGAACAATTTATTTCTGACATCATTCCCAACTCAAGGAATAGACGCCATTAATACAGAGCCATCCAGTGAAAACATCCAATCTGTGTGAGGTGGAAAGAATTCAACAAAAGGCAGCAGAGACCTTTATCTTTTAAAGGCTTTTTTAAAATTCACACTGCCAGTCAGTGCCTCATGCTCCAAAAATTTAAGTGTTTAGTTGTGTAGAGGTTAACTGCAGTCAGAGGAAGCAGTTTAGCCATGCAAAACTAATCCTGAATTGCGACAGCCTGTCAGGTGTAGGCGGGAGGGTGTTTGAGGAGCGGTGCCTCGGGCAGTGCCTGCTCCCAGAGTCCCAGCATCCCGATCCTCATCCCTGAGCCAGCCTGGCAGCTTGTGATGCTGTGCACTGAACCGGGTCAGGGAAATGATCCACCGGGAAATTTTGGTCACCTGTAATATTTTTTGCTTTTCTCTCTTAAGAAGATCACTGGTTAAAAAGAAAACCAGGAATCTTAGAGCAGCTAATGTAACCTCTACCTACATTTACTGCATCCAGTCATTACAACCACAGCTGATTAATAGCAATAGTTAAAAAGAAACTTTGCTTAATAGTGAGGTTTCTTTTCCCCTTAGGCTGCCAACAGCTTTCCCGTATACAATGTCATTTTTCAACATGAAGTTTTGTCTACCAGGCTGGCTATAATAGGCCTCTCACTTCATTTTTTTTCAGTGCTTAGTCACCTAAGTAAGTTTTCTCTTGATATTTTTATTCAAGCTGTTCTATCGAGATGGCAGAATCTGGAGCGCATGAAGCTGCAGACTGAAGAGGAAGCCGCGCGCTGGGGCGGGCGTTTGGCCTGTCAGGCTTGTCTCAAGCAGCTCGTTTCCGACATCTATTTCCCGTCAGTATGGGAGCAGCAACCTACCATTGACCGCATTTCCTGAAGGGCCAGGAAGGGAGGACCCATTTCAGTCTCCGGTCATATCCCCAGACATTGCTGACAAGGATCAGGGGGCAGGTTGCCACCTCTGGAGGTTGCACTGGGTGGACAAATCCTTACCACCCTTCGTTCTCTCTCTGATCTGCCAACAATTCCCTTTTTAGCCAGTCACTGGAGTCTCACACATTTCCCATACATTTTCTGATTTTCTTTTTATTTTCTTCTTTTTGTCGTACTGCCAAAGCCATCCTTCCATCCCCCTTTCTCTTTTTTTTTTATTTTTATTTTTCTAGTTCCCACCTGTCACAGGCGGAAAGGAAACACTAGACAATGTGATACCGCCAAGCTCAACTTACTTAGTTCACCAAGTGAGGGACAGTCTGTCTCAGGAAAAGCTACACACAAGAGCAAGCACACACACGCAGAATTAATGGAGACCTTCACCGTGCCCAGTGAGTTAGCACTGTCAAGCCCAGGGGAACGTGACACTCGCTCTGTCCAGCCTGTCTCCACGTTGGGCTCTGGGCAGCAGCTCAGCGCCGACGTGATGGTTCCTCCTTGAGCATGAGGTGTTGGACATCTGAAGAGCAATGCCTCCCCCCAGTCTCTGTTACTCTCTAGTGCCAGGGGACTTACAGGCAGATGTCGACACAGGCCACCAGCCAAATCTGTCTACAACGATACCACTTTCCCAGCAGTTTCAGATACTGTTCTCCAGTCACTTGTTGTTCCACGGCCTGCTCCAAGGCTCATCACACTCAGTCATTTGCCTATTAACCATAGCTCATTATGCTCAGTAACTCAACCCTTGATCAAGGCAAAGTCATGATGCTCCTGTAATATCATTATTTATAAACAAGTATATAAATAAATGTGTGTCTGTGTGTGTTTAAGTCTTGTTTTGTATTTACTTATCACCAAATCTCAACTGCTTATTGCAAAAGACAATGAAAAAAATATTCTGCTTGCCCTTCGGATAACCTTGAAGCGTATGTGTGAGTGTGCGTCTGTTCCAGCTTTCCATGGTTTGGAGTCAAAGGACATCAGCAAATGGCCACAGAGGTCAGCCAAGAGACATATCTCCCCTGACCATTCCTACGAGGAATCCCTTGTTCAAAACAAGTCCCTCATCCTGCTAATTCATTTTCAGAACATGTTTCTGCTCTGACAGATCCCTTGCAGAGAGAATCTGTGACAAGTTTGCAAATCAACCTTCCCTTCTGCATCTAACATCAGTAAATTGCCAAATCTCTTAAAATGTAGCAGCTGCCATTTTCTCACAATGTTAAGGAGCGGGAATGCTCTCTGAATAAAAGTAGGGACGAGAGGAGGGTTAGTATTTGGTTTTCTCCTTTTAGCTGAGCACTTGTATTGTCTTCGCCATGGTGGTGAATTTTCTTATTGAAGGATGTTTACTGTTTATTCAATTGCTCGTCAACAACAGCTTTGAGTGATCGGCAGCAGACATCAAAGCGGCCGTAAGTTGGGCAGAAGCAGGAGGATGATCAGGTGCCCACATCTATTTTCCCATGGTTGTACTGAATGGTCCGAAGCACCATCTTTCTTTCAGATTAGTTTATGTCTCTATCTGTGTTCGCAGAGATTGTTTCATTCATATCGTACAGAAAATGAGACAATAATAGCTGCCTGGGTTTTCAGATGGCCTGGAAACCAGAAAGATTCATGAACTTACTAATCTTAAAAGGAATAATGAATAGTAATCATTAAGCATCAAAGTTAAATAATATCAAGATATATTACCTCTTTGCTCATCAAAGCAGGCAAGAACGAGAGGTGTGATCAGAGACAACGTCAATAGCAGAACTGAGATGTTCTGCGGGGCTGTACCACAGCGATAGCGTGATCTTTGCCTGGACTTTGCTTGTATCTGGATTTTCAGAAGATAATATCACTTGTCTGCATTCAATGCGGGACATCAGGGAGCAGTTGCTTTGCATGTTGTCCTATATAGCTCAGCTGTTTCGGCTTCTCACAAGCCTATTTTGGGACTTACCAAGAGCTGAGCAGAAGTACAGCTCCCCTTCTTATCATGTCCCCTTCCATGCGCACAATTACTCCGTCTTCCATCTTCTCCTATACAACCCACTTTCACATTTGCCATTCACAAGCTGTCTGAAGCTTTTCCAGATAGTATCTCCAGGAGCTCATGGGACACGACAGGGAAGCGGTAGCAGATGGGTTCCTTGCATCAAAGGGATTACCATCTGTCATTTCTCTTCCCAATTTTGTGCAATGCTGGCAAGAATTTGATAGTTACTCCTGTTCTCCCTTGATCCTTTGCTGCCCAGTTGGGCAAACAAAGGCAGGCAAATTGCAGCATCCCTCTTGCCTTTTGCCCTGGTGATACCAGGAACTGCTATGAGAAACGGTAACATTCAGCACCCAAAGGTGGTTGTACCCCCCCCCTTCACAGACTCCCCATGCCGAACTCCATCTGCTGCACTTTCAGAAACTCCTAATCATCCAAGAAGGAATGAAAATAGCCTTGGCAGACAACTCCAAATTAACTTTGTGCCTCTCCCAAATGGCAGTACCTATCAGAAGAGGCTCTGGCACTGCGGGATTGGTTTACTCTACTCTTACACCATATTATTATTTCAGAGCTAGATACATTCAGATAGCCATAGAACATGCACCTTTCTACATATCCTCATTGACAAGACTTTCTTTTGAAAGCAAAATGCTTCACCCAAATACCTTACCGTGTTTCCCACCAGGAGAGCTCTAGGAATTCAGTTGTGTTTTCCGGTCTATAAGGTCAGGGCTGGCAACTGCTGCATTCTCAATATCTCCTGCTAATTTGCAGGTTTAGTTACAGTCCATCTCTCCTGGGCATCAAAAGTTCATTCAATAATCTGATGGAGGTTTTGATTTTTCTTTTTTTCTTTTTTTTTTTTTTTTTTAATTAAAGCTCTTGGTTGTAACGAAAAGCTGGAACCAGATACCAGTCAGTTTTGACCTGGCTCAGAAAGCTTAAGGCAAATGAAAGTAGCCCAAAATATTGTGGCAGAACAAACCACAAAGAAAATACCCTTAGGACTTCTTTTATGGGTGTCAATTATTTTTTTAAGGGTCAGATTTGACAATACAAAATTCACATGAAATAATTTTATGCAGTGCTTTTTTCAGCTATTCCAACCCTTGTCTGTGTGTTGAATACTGTGATTACTGTAAGATGAAGCATTTATAGTATAAATGCAATTATTGAAAAAGAGTTCTAGAGAGGTTTTGAAGTAGTTTGAAGTGGTAGCGATACCCTACTTTATGGTAGACCGATCATTTCACCCAAGACGTACAAAGCGTAAGTGGGAAAATTCACACTGAAGTCAATGTCCAGCTCAAGATCTTAATCTCCTAATTGTGCTTTGACCCCTCTCTTACCTGAGGAAAATAATTGTAGCTTTGATCCAGATGCCTTCTCTTTGTAAGCCTTTATTTTAGCATTTTGAATACACACCACCTGTTCTGTATTAGGTATTTTGACAAAAAACTAACAAAAACCAAGCTTATAGGATAATGTCATAAATCTGGCACCTTTCCCAAGTGCCACACTCACTTAATACAAACGTAATATAATTTTCTTTGTATTGCGTGTGCTGCATTCATTGTAATGTGTGTTTAGCAGCTGCATTTGAGAGAAGGCCACAACTAACCTATCCTTGAGTACCGTAATATTAGCTTCTAGCTCTCTAAAAAAAAGTTAAATCGTATGCCTTCTTTAGCATCTGAATCAAATTTTCCTAATATTATCAGCACAGCATTATAATTAGATTCCACATAAAAATTTCAGTTTCTCTCTCAGCCATCATTGTCTGTAAATGTTTTTATTCATTGATGTGTGATAAGGAATGTAAGGCAAGTGCTAACTTTAGCAGAAATAAATGCTTTTTGAAGCTATATTTAATAGGTGCACTGCAGATCCTAGGCTTTCAATTTCAAGACGAGGCACATTGTTAGATACAAATTTGTTCCTCTCCCACACTAATCACTTATGAGGTGAAAAATCAGTTAAAATGGGACCATAAGCTGCAGTTTGGTTCATATTTCATAGTCAGCTCCCATTTCAAGTGGGGCATCTACCTATTAATCTGCTTTTGCCAGCTGCTTTTGCCCATGCTGTGGTGGTAGGAGGAGGCCTGGGAACTGGGCAGCTCTGCACGTCTGCTTGCTCCAAAGATGCTGGTGGAGACTTGGCATAATAAAAGGAAGAAGGAGACCGGAGAAATAATGTATAGCCCCATTTCACTTCCCAGAAAGACACTAAAGATGGTTGAACAATTGATTTGCGAGCGTCTGGGAAAGAAAATAAATAGTATAAAATCTGGTTTAAAAAGTGCCAGGGTAGAATTGCCGAGAAAAGAGGGCATCGGACCCGTCCCTTTCTGCTCTGAGGAGAGCAGCTGGCCGGGGGGGATGAGCGGCACCAGGAGGTTTGGGTCGGTGCTGCCAGAGCAAACAGCTGCTGTTGTGTGGAGGGACCAGACAGCAAAGCCCCTCATTAATCTCCACAGGTACTTACCCATCTCTGAGGGTCGTTACTGATGGTTTGATGGCAGTGTGACAGCTTTACCCGGGAGTGCTGGGGAGCAGCAGGGTGGGCTGCCTGGCGGCCACAGGGAGGACCCCCATGCACCCAGGGTACCGGTCTGGGGGGCACCAGTGGGGCGGAGCCCCCAGCCCAGTGCTGGGCTGGTGGGACTGGGGGCAGCTGCAGTGGGAGGGAGGTGGCCATTACCGAGCAGGGAAGGCTAGGGGCTGTGGCCAGAGGAGTTTGAATTGCATGCAGGTTTTGGAGTATTTCTGCTAAAAAAACCCTCAGCTGTCGCGATGGCAAAAAATTAAGATGCTGTTATCGTGCTGCTTTTGAGTTAAATGTGGCAAACCCAACTGTGTGTAGTGAAGAAACTCCCTGCTCTGATCCTGCTCTCTGGGAACAAAAAATTTTTAGACACATTTGTATGACTTTGTTGATGCCTGTGTATTGGAAACAATCATGGGCCTTTTGGAGGAGGATATTCAAAATTATCTTGACATGCTGAATAAGTGATCAAAAATCAACAAGGTGAAACTCAGCAGTGATAAATGCAAAGACGTAAGTGGCTGGAAAAGCAGCAGTGCAAAAAAAAGATGCTGAAGCTACCATAGACCGCAAAGTACGTACTAATTCACAATGTGTAGTGGTTACTTAAAACATAGGATGGAGTCCTAGGAGCGGTACACTGGCAGTGTGGGAGATATTTGACCCACGTTATTCAGTAGTGGGGAAGCCCTCACTTGGAGGGACTGTGGTAAGCCTAGAAGAGCAAAAAATAAGATAGTTCAGAAAAGGCCATCCCGAGCTCTGGATGGGATTAGAAGGGATGATTTACAAGGACAGACTAAAGGGTCTGAGGAAAATTTGCTTAATGAAGAAAAGAGAAAACTGGACAGTCTTCAAACACTGAAGAAACTGACAAAAAGGGCACAGTGTTTATCAAAGGACAGGAATAGATCATCTTGATAAGCAGTGAAAAAAGTTTAAACTCTACATTAGAAAAGTTTCCATTTGTGATGGTGATGAAATACTGGAAAAGGCTTTGTAGGCATACTGTAATATGTCTGTCACTGGGGTGTTGAAGAACATATTAGATAACCCTAACCATGAATGGTCTAGATGCATTTGATCCCACCTACATGTGGGATTGGACTTGGTGACTTCCTAAGATACCTTCTAGCCCTCCATGTCTGTAATGCAGTGACAGAGTGGCTCGGGACTTCTTAGGAGTGAGTGGCAGGTGAAGATGCCAAAGCGGGGACCATATGGGGGGTGGGGGAAGGTGCAAAGACAGGGAGCCAGGGAGCAGTGGAGACACTGTCCCACTGCTCTTCCTGATGGTGAAGTGGAGCTGAACTTGTCGCTGGTGGCAGGATCTAGACTCCCAAATACAAGCTGCCGTGGCTCTCCACATCACCTGCCTCTCAGTGGGTGCAGCAGGGGGTCCCTGGCTTTCTGAGGCCCTGGCAAAAGTAAAAAGGTGTTTCAGAATATAGTTATTTTGCC
The DNA here is from genome assembly GCA_013398915.1 of Dromas ardeola. Lineage (NCBI taxonomy): Eukaryota > Metazoa > Chordata > Aves > Charadriiformes > Dromadidae > Dromas > Dromas ardeola. The sequence goes on along the minus strand of VYZM01005622.1, from coordinate 351,567 downwards.
CTCATCTCTCATAACAATCTGCTGCCCTAGATGGCCCTAATTGTAGTGATCCACTGGGCAATGGATGATCTTGCTGTTCATCTGAGATAAACCACATTCTCCCTTCGCCTCCTGGTTTTAAATCTGTCTGGTAAGGAACAGTTTGCACTGTGACGCTGATTAGTCTGGGATAAATTGCTGAGAAGCTGTTTGGACAAAGTATTCTAAGTGGGAAGGTCTTCTTTATGTCACAGGAAAGTGCCTAGTAGTTTAAATAGGCATAATAATCCTTTCTCTGCTTCTTTCAGCTACTTTTCTATTCTATAAGACTCTGCATAGAGTGGAAGAGCTGTGTCCTGGGTCTCGAGCCTGGGGGCAATGCTGTCAATTAAAAGACTCGTCTGACGTCTGTGGAGCTGAATCAGGACCCATGTGCAACACTTGCTGAAAGCAACAGCCTTTCAGGCTGAGGTGGTATTATTCAGTCTAACAGAATAATAATTCACATGCTTTGCTATAGTCTGTAGTTTTTCTATACAGCAGGTATCAGTTTGCTGCTTAGTTCTTGCTGACTATGTTTTCTGAACATCCTTATGCTTTATTTTTTTTGTTTTCTTGTAAAACTCATGTTTGGTTCTCAAACCCCTGGTTGTTACACACAAAGCATCCTGCCAACCATTTATGTACAGTCCTTTTTTGTGATTGTCCTGTTGAAGGGTTCTGGTTTATCCTGTTCTTCCTTTTGGATTCTGTATGTTCAACATGAGTGGTTTTCAACCTTTTCAGGTTTTTGAGGCCCAAAATTATTCTGGTGGGGATACAGGATCCTGCACACCAAATTTAAATCCACCTGACAATAACCTTTGTAAAAATATATTATTTATTTACCTTTGCAGTTCCTTTAAAGGTAGTTCACACAGGACTTATACGTAGACACTACTGTTTGAAAGCCTTTCTTCTTGAATACTGACACTCATGTTAATCAGCATAACATCATTACTTTTCATTATATGCATTATTGTTTATTAGCTCCTGTGTTTAGTTTCTCTTAACATTCTCTATAAACTAATTTTCTTAAAACCTATTACCATTTCTATTGCACTAGGATCTTGAAATACCTTTTAAAATTTCATTTTCTTCTCAGTGCTTCCCTTTTATCTCTAAGGTTGGTCATTCATTACAAATGTGGTGCTTAAATTCAGCGCTCGAGGAAGACGAAGCTTTGGCAGTATAACAGCCACTTGTTTATTTCCAAACCAGACCCAGCGCAGTTACCATACTGCCTTCCCTCACTGCTTTTGCCCTCGTTTCACATTCAGGAAATAAATCCCATTCCTAGTAACAACAACAGATTGATCCTCATACCATTTTTATTTTTTCCTTTGGCCGCTCAGGCTGGCCTGCCAAACACTACTAATTAGTAGTTGTTAGATTTGGGCTCCGGTCCTCTGAGATGCTCCAGACAAATGGACTCAAAGCGATTTCTGTGTGTGCTGTAGGTGCAGTGATTCAGCCATCTGCAAAATATAGTACAGGGTGGCTTTTATAGCTGCATTTCCACTAAGATGTAGAACCAGTAGTTCATTTCATATAGGTCATTAAATGCTTCTTAAATGGTTTGAAATGTGGATAATACTCTCTGGAGCAAGATTTGAACTGTACCATTTCGCCTGTCCTTGAATAACTGATTGTCTCAAAAAAGGTGTAATAAGAACAGCATTTTTTAGTACTGGAACCTACTATCCTTAGTTTAAGAGTCTACCAGTGTCACATGCCAGGAATTCAAAGGCCAATTTCTGCCCATGAAAGGGATGCAATCATAAGGAGTCTCATTTTATGAGGGTATGTTGAATGTCACTAAATGACTAACGACCGATTTGAAATATTCATGTGAAAGGGGCACAGCAGGGCACAATGAGGGAGAAATAACAATGCAGAGTGATATGGCAACCTTTAATAAAATCAGGGCATGTTTTTTGAGCTGGGGAGGTAGAAAGTGTAAGAGCATTGTAGCCAGACTTAAACCAAGGTAAAGTGATGCATATCTGGGCAGTGAAATGATTTAAAATACCAATATGATTGTTTAGGGCTACCTGCACTGATAAGTAGGATCCTAAAGGTACCAGATCTGTGACTGAGACCTGCATTTTGCTGGCACCACTGTACAGTCACTTGAATCTATAGATTATTACAGGCACTCCAGAAAGCAAGGAATCTCCATCAAAGGAGCTCCCATTGCTTCAGTTACGAGATCCTCACTAGGGAATGGTCATGCTGCAACACTTCCTTCTTTAGTGATGTCTTTCCCTACAACTGTGATGCTGTTTGTAGGATCATCTGTCTTTTGTCATCTCCACAGAGTCAGGAGTGAGGTGAACCAGAGCTCTTTATACTGGGGAAAGGAGCTTGAATATTTTTCAGGTCTCACCAGTAGCCTCAGTAGTCCATTATAAATATAGATGGAGGAATCTGGACAGCAGAGTGTAGGTGCCAGTTTTAAGCCCTAAGAAAAGATACGGATGAAAAAAGTGGGATTCGTTTGATTAAGTGTATATGTCTGTGTGTATATATCTGTGTCAGGTCCACTGGAGTCAGTGGAGAGAAACTGAAAACTCTGGAGCACGACTCATTTCATCCTAAAGAAGACCTCTAAAGCAGTATACTTCTAAAAGAAATACAAACGTCACCAAAGGAGCCAGATTTGATGTTACATATGTTTAGGAGGCAAGACGCAGAATAAATGGGTACTGATGATAGCAAATCATGGGCACGCTCGGTGTTTTCAATTTAGAGTAGCTACAGGACCTCCAGTTTATGGAAACTCTCTCCCACAGCCACTGTGAACTTCTGCACAGTGCACAATAACTGGACTTCACTCCTCCTTACAATTTTAAAAGGAAAGATTCTCCTCAAATCTCTTGTTGGGTACTGCAGAAAAAATGACACATTTTAACACGCCAGATTTGCCTTCTGGGGTACAGATGTTGATACATGTGGTGAGGCTGCCCTTGGGTTGTGAGTGCCATTGTCAACTAAATGATGTTAAGTGGAGTTACACGGAGGCTAGATTAGCTGTAGCCATCTGGTTGCTTCAACCAATTTCCACACTGTCCTTGACCAAACTGCTCTGGTTTTAGACTGCTTGTTTTCCAATCCATTCCCGAATGAGTGTTCATGAAAGGCTTGCTTGCATGATGGCCTAGGTCAAAAGCTGAGTAAAAGACCCAGATTAGAACTTGCAAAAGTTCTTGAGACAACATTTTGGTCATGCTTTGGGCTTTGGGTATTTTTTCCTTCCAATTTGTGGACTCTTTCATCCTCTTTCAAGAAAAGGATGTTGAAGTTAGGTGTATGGTTGGAATTGCAGTTGGAGTACTGCTGTTTTCTTCTTTGACATTGTCATCGATGAGAGCAACTCACTCTCCTTATCTATTAATACTCACACTTGTTTCTTTCCTATTAATATTCACACTTGCTTCTACACTAGAATTTATTAAAAATGTGCATTTTTGGAAGCCGTTTTCAAGCTACACAGTTGACAGAACATCTATTGCTTTTCTTGCTTCTTCCATTTATGTTCTCTAGGCAGCAAGAAGTAGTGTTTATGCAGGCTAGATTACAATGTGTCCATTATGTGTGCATGCACATACATTTATAAAATAGATATGTTATATACTGTATGCATATATTGTATAACCTGTGTTAGTTTTCCATTCGCAGATCTCAAAGCACTGTGCTGGGGAGTCTAAACATTTTAACCTCTTTCTTAGACATGGGGAAGCTGAGGTAGAAAGGGGATGTGTCTTGTTTAAAACTGCATTAGCAGCACAGCAAGAAGGGGAATCTATGTCTTTGATTTCCAATAGAGTGCTCCATTGGTAGGCAGCGATATCCATCTTCTATATGTAACTTATTATTTTTTTTAAAAAAACATACCTTCCTTTTCCTGGAAATTCTAACTTAATTGTTAAACTTTAAAGACCTAAATTTGTTAGCATTTTAGAAAGAGAAAAGAAAGATGTTTGTAAAGTGTGAAAACCCAATCCTGCTAGAACTTAGAGAAAAAAAACTTGATTGATATCAATAGGATCAGGTCTCTGTTTGCAGGCCATAGTTTAAAGAAACAGTAAATTAGGGTTTAAGACTCCTAGTACCAAAGAAAAAAAGGCTGTGACATGAGACATTATGACATTTATCCAGGATGAACTCACTCTTCCAGTTCAGATACGTAAAAAGCCCCTAATCCGGTGTGTTAACTTTTTACTGGCGGGCTTTGTATGAGATCAGTTACTGTCTGTCTGCACCACTCTAATTTTATGCTGGGCAAGTAGCATCTGTCTTTCTGCAGCCAGCATAAAGCCAGCATAAACCTGACATAGTCTGTGCATCAGGTCCTCCGGTTAATTTGACAGAGGGACAATGGTGTGACCGCGTCTGCTCTGAATCAGTTTTGTCCTGCTGTCTAATCGGTAGCGCGGAGGTCTTGCGCCAACGGTCCTGGGAGCGTGGCCTTAGCTCTCCCGCCGCTCTTTCGCATCCAGGTTTCCTTGCCCGTTCCCATGTGCATTCACCGGGAGGGGAGCAGGCAGCTCTTCCTTCCCGGTTTCCCGGAATGGCAGGGGAACACTGGAGGCTGCTCCCGCAAATTCCCTGGGCTGCATCTCCCTTTCTGCTTTTAACCAGCCGCTAAACGTGGCCACCCGCTGCTGAGAAGAGCCCAGAGGCGCCGAGCTCGCCCGGCCGCTGGCCAGTCCCGCTCCGCTCCGCTTGCCGGGAGGGCGGCGGAGGGGACCGGGGCCGGCTCCGGCACC
>VYZM01005622.1:323149-345949 GCA_013398915.1 Dromas ardeola | reverse complement strand
CCCAGGCTTTTGTCTCGCCCCGCCGGCTGCGGGGAAGTGCGGGGGATCCCCACGCGTGTCCGTGCCCGGAGCCCCCGGGCTAGCCCCTCCCCGCAGGTGGGCGAGCAAAGATACCCGGGCCCCGGCGTGGCTGCGGGGATTCGTGGGGTGGGGAGGAGGGGTTTCCCGGGGCCGGAGGATCAGCCGGGACCGCGGAGTTTAAGGACGGATTAGCCAAGATTGCAACCCCCCCTTGGCCTGGGAAACGTCCCCGGAGCCGGGGCCGCGCTCCGGCCCCCCCACGCCGGGAGCCACAACTTCTGCTAAGGGGGATTTGGGGGGCGGGAGGTGCCTCCCGTCACACCTGCATCGTCTAGGGCTTTTTTTTTTTTTTTTTTTTAAGGAAGAGGAAATTAAACAGCCCGTAGGATGCGAGCTGAGCCAACCTGGAGTATAAGGACTCGGGATCTGTGTAAACAGTTGTCTGCAGTGCGTGAGGAGAGAGACAATTCCTTTGGAAGTTATTTATAGACCCTGCTCTGTTCTGCTAGTGAGGGGAATCGCTGCCATTAAGGGGGGGGGGGGGGATGAAGTAGCCGTACAATAGTCTCGAGGTCACCCCCCATCAGTGGAAATTAAACTTCTGTGTCATGCTGAAAGGATAAAATATTTGATGGGAGAGGTGGTTGTGGTTTACCTCTCTAATGTGTTTCTGTAACATCCGAAGTATGAAGTAGAGGAGTGCTACACCTTACCTTTCAGCTTTGCTAAACATGACTCTGAAATATCATCACTCTTCCAGTGCTCATCATTAAGGGAAGTAACTTGAGATTGATACAGCTCACATACGCCGGAGCTATAGACAAGGTGTGTGTACACACGTATGCAGCACTCGTATCTCTACATTTTATGGTATTTTTATACCCTCGTAGAATGTAACTAACTACATATTTTGAGAACAGAAGGTGAACAGGTATTCTCCCAAATTTAAAAGGCATCTTTTTGTTCTACAGAAATATATCGCTATATATAAGGTGAAGAAATTCTATTCAGTTAGAAATCATGGACATATTACATACTGAGAGAAGCCACTTAATAAACTTAGGTTATATATGAATATATTCCTTAGAATAATAAATGATGCAATTTTAAAAGTATTTTTAATAAAATAAAGATTTCATTTTACTTGCAGGTAAATGAGTTCTGCTACAGGCTTGGTTCAGTGTCCAGAAGAGTTGAAAAAAATATATTTTCAGTAAGAAGAATAAAGCTGTTTTTCAGCAAAACCTATTGATCTCCTTAAACTTGATCTCTGGCTCCCCACCCCTGCTGAGCCTATGCAGTAGGCTCAGGACTTTGAAACCAGTAATCACAGGTTCAGGGATAGAGATACATAACTTGCACTGGCATGAAGGCAGCGCTATTTGAAATGACCCAGCAAAGTAATAGAGGGGAAGAAAGTGCAATGAAATTTTGGGGTGGGGGGGAAGAAAAAGATAAGCAGAGCTGTAGCTAGCTGTTATCCCATCACAATAATGTCCAAAAGAAGACTGATCAAAAACCAGGATGACACATGGGTGCAGATGGCCACAGATAGAAGGGCTAGTGCGAGGAATTGAGTTGAAATTGTTAAACTAGAGGGATTAGTCAACACGATTAACTGAAATCAAAGGTGGGCACAAATTCTTTTCCTCTTTACCTCCCCTTGAAGTCAATGGGATTGCATGCTCTGCAGCCCAGAACGTCTCCCGTGGGGCCATGCCTTCATGCTGTGCCAGCCACAGCATGGACATGGAGGATATCCACGAAGAGGATAAATCCTGTCGCTTGCCTGATGCCAAGCAAGAGCGGAACCCCTCCAGTTTCCAGTTCAGGCCCATGGCTCCCAATTCCAGAGCTCTCCATAGCTGCAGGTAGGGCATTTGCATCCCCTACCTAGGCCTTCTTACTTCTGACCTTTATAGGAGAAACCACACTGCTTCATACTGAGCATGAAGGCCCGCAAAGGAGAATTTGCTCCATTTTCCTTCATTTTCTAAGCTTCTCTGTTACCACCTTCGTTATGACTGTTCTTTGAGTGCAGATCAGACTCAGTAACTGGGAGACATAAGCAAATGGCGCCTCTGACGACATTAGTGAGGAAGAATTCAGGATGTTCGGGCAAACTATTTTGCGGAGACTTGGAGGCATAGATTTTGGGGCTGTAGAGTTCTGTCTGAAAGTTCTCAAAGTGGCAGAAGAAGTCCAAAGACAGCTTTTTTATTAAGGGTCCCTCCACAGTGCGTGGAGGAGGGTCTTTGTGGGTCACGTCCAGCAGGCCCTGCAGAGGATGGCCTGGATGATGCGGTCTGCCTGATGGGACGTCAAACCGCCATGACTGACTAATGGGAGCTAGGAAGACTCCCAGTATGTCAGCGGGGTTCTGTGCCTCTGCTCTTACCTCACTGCATCTGCAGCCTCTCTGAAGTCATCTTGGTGTAGAGAAATTAGGCCTCCGGTTTGCGCTGAAACAAATAGCTTATCCATTTATGAGGAATACTAGGTGCAAGAGTGTGGGCAGGATTATGCTTAGGACTGTTACTTCTCTTTTTGCAGGCCTTCTCTGAACAGATTCAGTTACTGGGGTCGAATTTTATTGAGGCAAGTCTTCATTTTTGAACTGTTTCATTGTTAAATTCTTTTGTTCTGCTGTTAGGAGCTCATTGTATTTATTACTCAGCAAACAGAGCTCTGGCCGTCTTTAACTACTCAGACATGGCTTAGCGGTCTAGGATCTGAAGTCTTCTCCCACCCTCCTTGGCAACTCAAAACTCCCATGAACTTCAGTGGGGCCTGTTCCATATAGATCGCAATACAGAGCCTCAGCTATACAATAATTTCCATTGTTGGAGAGTGAGATGGGAAAGTAAGGCCATTATAGGATGTTGAAGTAAAAGCAAATTGCAATACATTACATTAAATATTAATACTTGTATACAGGATATATGCTATCCACCATGCAATATGAATTGGTTTAGCAACCTCTGACGTTTCTTGTGTTGAGAGGTCTCTGTTTTAGCCTAAGACTTTGATGGTTCGGGCCATGGCGTTGATTTACATTACAAAAACTTTGAAGTTTATCAGTGAACTAATAAGGGCTGCTTCTTCCAAAATAGGGCAGTTATTACTCACGTAAGCTGTCCAGAAAAGACTTGGGACATCTATCAGCTTATGTTTTCAAAAATGAACTGAATGGTAGGAATGTGAAAAGGTATACTCAGTTGTGTTGACTTTAACAGCTTTCAGTGTTATGAGATGGAGTACTTGTGGTCCTGACACTAGACAAGATTGTAGTGTTAAACAAAACATTATTATTTTTAAAGCTTTATTAATTCTCGTAGTTTTGTGTTTTGTTTTGTTTTGTTTTTTTCAGTCGGTAAATGATGTTTCTGTGCCTCACTCAATTACATCTCAAACTAGTGGAATTTTGGCCTTGTGGTAACAACACTGTAGTTCTAGGGCCCCTGTTCAGGAAGTTACTTTAGCAGATGTGCCTTTTAACCTGCAGTCCGTAAGAATGCAGTGAATAAGACTCATTGATTGACGGTAGCCTGTTTTCACTGTCTTTCTGACGTGGGAGTTTAATGACCAGCATATTTTATGAAAAACATTTTTCCAGTGGTTTTAGAATTTGTGGTCTTACATGTTCACATTGCGTTTGCTGTAAGGATAACGTTTGTTGTTCGTTTTCATTCTTTTAATGAAGTGTAAAATGGCTTCGTATTGATCTTCTTGCCTGAGCTACCTGCTGTGGCTGTCCCTGCTTGAGCAGGGGGGCTAGACGAGGTGATCCCAAGAGGTCCCTTCCAACCTCAACCCTTCTATGATTCTGTGCTTAGCTACTCTGCACTAGTGGCCTGTAATGTTTTTAAAAGGGGACAAATATCAATCACCCCCAGTCATGATAAAATGGGGACAGAAGGCAGCTTTGACGTCCAACTCTGCAAGACATTTAGGCCTGGGAAATCCTAAGCAGAGATTTCTCTTTGGGAATCAAATCATGAACATAGTGGCTGAGCAGATCCTCAAGTCCCTCTCCTTGGCTCCCTCTCCAACTGACAAATTTAGGCAATATCTCAGTTGGTTTTGTGGCTTTTATCTATTTCATTCTATGGAGACAAACTCTTCTCTTGGATTACACATAGAGCTGGCTATCCGATTTCCAGGTTGAAGATGCAGTTTTGTGTTTGCATTACTTTAAACCCAGTTATCCTTGGTAAATTATTGGAAACCGAGCTATTGGTGAACAGCCCTAGCCTTGGAAGGTCAAAAATTCTTGTTTTCTTTACTTCGCGGGGATGTTGAATCAACGATTATGAAGTGCTTAGTCAGTTTATTAATGGGTCTTCCACAAACAATTCTTGGTCTGTGACTGAAGAGGGTTTTTGAGGAATAGAGCTGAAGCTGTCTCTGGCAGCATCTTTCCTGTTCTGCTCTTCCCTGCACTACTTTAATGCGGGTGACTCAAGCTGTCTCTCCCCTCTTTACTGTTGCGAAGCTGCCCCTCCAGCTCCCCCGCTGTTCTCCAAAGCCTCTCTCATGCCTTCTGCTGGAGTCACTTCTCTGCTTCTTCCATCGTTGAAGTGTACAATTTCTGGGACTTCTCTGGATCCAAAAAAGGCAGAAGAGGAGGAGACTCCCTATCCCAAATACAGCCCTGTTAAATGAGTATTGCTCTGCACAGCTGTCTGTATCACAGGATGCTTAGAAAAGTGTGAAGCGGCTCATAAATCCCAATCAGATGTTCTGAATTCTTCTCAAAGATGAATGTGTCCCAAATACATAACTTGAAAGCTGTGAACTGATGCCATCTCAGTATATCTTTACACCTCCTTCCAGTGACAGCATCTGTGGGCCTGTGGTGGATGAGGCTGAACATTTTCATCATCTCACCCTGATCTCAACACTTTGTCCTTGGCGTCTGTTCACGTTGTGTCGCTCAGAAAGGCCGTGCAGCCTAGCACCCAGCTCAAAGGTGAGGACAGGGCAAGGGGGAGCGAGCCGCAGGCCTGGAGGGACAGTACTCAGACGCCCTCTGCAGTGTCTCCTCCAGAGCCCAGCCAACACTACCTCTGTCTCTAAGGCATACACTGCTAATGGAAGAGCAGTTCATACTGGGAGGTGTGCTTGTAAGGCATGCCTTGGCAAAATCAAGCAGCAGCTTGCAAAGCTTTCATTCAGTTATTACAAACTGGGGAGCAGGTCTGTGGTGAAGGATTTGGGGATGCTGGAGGACAGCAAGCTGAATGTGGACCAGCAGCATCCCCTGACATTGAAAAGGCTAACAGCATCCCAGACTGTTACTAGCAGAAGCATAGCTGGTAGGTTGAGAGAAGTGTATCACTTTTAAATTGGCACTTGTTAGATCCTATCTAGAAAACAGAATCCAGTTTTGGGCTTCCCTAATACAAGAAAGACATGGATAGACCAGACCAAGTTCAGCAGAGGACTACCAAGATGGTCAAGGGCTGAAGCGCTTGCCCTGTGAGGAGAGTCTGAGGGGGCTGAGCTTGTTCAGCCTGGAAAAGAGAAGGCTGTGGGGGACCCAGCAGCAGCCTGCCCATACCTACAAGGAGGTTATTGAGAAGACAGAGCCAGGCTCTTCACAGCGGGGAATGGTGGGAAGAGAGGAGACAGCTGACATAAATTGAAACTACAGAGGTTCAGACTGGATTTAAGGAAGAACTCTTTCCCCGTGAGGACAGTCAGCGCCACGGGTTGCCCAGAGTGGTTGTACGTGTCCTTCCATGGGAGTTTTCAAGCCCCAGATGGATACAGCCCTAAGGAACCGCGTCTGAGCTCAGAGCTGACCCTGCTGTGAGCAGGAAGTTGGACTAGAGAAAGGAGGTAGACAGCAAGGGGCCTTGAACAATGCAAGGTCTCGGAGGGTGCCCACTGTGCCCAGTTAAATTCCAGTAGCAGCTTGCTGCGAGTTACCCAATACGTAACAGCATGCTGCCTGGAAACAGCAACCATTAGCAGCGCCGTAGCCTCACTTCATGCTTGAATTTCATTTTCTCTGGCTTGTCATTAAGCCTGCATTGACCTGGGGTTACTGAGGGTGTAGTTTGATGTGCTCGTCTCTCAGCAAGACAACCCTGCGTCTCCCTTTGTCATTCCTGCCCCTGTTCCGGCTCTCAGCTGTGCAGCTCTTTATACTGTCGCACCAGGGTGGAAAACTGACCTCAGTTAAAAATAACCGAGGAGGGGATATATGCTATCTGTAACCCAGATTGGTTACATGATCTGGTTCACAATACATTCCCATAAACCTTTTTACCTGTATCCCCAAAAAGTCAGCATGAGGGTAGGAATGAATGCTGGAGAAAATTGGGGGGGGAGGGGGGGCGCGGAATGGGATTAAACTGCTTAAACAGGTACTGATGTTAAGAGACGCTCATCAAATTACGGCAGGACTGCTTCCTCTAAGAGGAAATGAGTCCTGTGCGTTAGCCTACAGAAAACATAAGCAGCTGAAATCATCTTAGGGGAAATTAGGGCTATTGTTGAAGCTTTGGCAGCATGCAAAGAAAAATGTAGATGAACCCTTTTTTTTTTTTTTTTTTCAGGGACTTGTATCGCCAGTTGCTCTCAGTAATTGCATTGTATCCTTATGAGCCAGTACAGATAAACGTATGATTTTTAGACTTCCTACAATAGCCAACCCTTAAACAATGACAGTCAGCTTTAAAAACCGGGGGCTCACATACTCCTAAGATAAATCTACTCCTAAATAGAGTTCAGTTTGTTTTCTCCCCACAGTTAAATTTTTTTTCTTACTTTCACTCTTTCATGTAAGAAATCCCTCTCTAATCTACGGGATTCTGATTGAATCAATCATCTGGGTTGAACTCCTCTGAAGTAACTGGAAGGCGCAACTGGATTTTATGTCGTGGACAAGTTAGTTTTCCATAGATTTTCTAGAAAATATTCGATTAGTACCAAATACAAAATAACTGATTGAAGCATTAATGGGTGAGCCAGGCATTATTATTGTGAAGTATTTCCTGTCTAAGGCTCGAGAATGCACAATTAGGGCTCACTGAAGAGATTTTAAGCTAACAGTCCACATCTGTTTGGAATTAGGCCTTTTGCAATGGATTAAAAAACCAAAATACTACCATCTTTTCACCTCCCTTTAGGTTAAATATTTTTCTTTCCCTTTTGTATTGCATTGTAGATTTTCTTTCAGTCTGTATGCACAACAGCAGTCAGATCGAACACCTGGCTTTATTGAAAGTGCAACTAGGGACAAAATGATGGCAAAGAAAATAAGATTTCATATAAAACAGTAATTTGTGAACATTTATCATGGTAAAATGAGGAGCATTCTCAAAGTCAGATGTATAGACTAAATTTGCACCTGGGCAACTTTTATATACCTTATGCAATTGGCAGTTGGAGGAAAATAAATGCAAGATCATGTTTTTATGGCTGTATTGAGGGCATCCAGAAAAAGAGCTTTCTTCTTGAACAACCTCTCAGTTCTTTCGAATGATCTCAAATATGTTCATTCTTCAGCACCTCGTTTTCTCTCATGTTTTTGCATTAGTGTTTTGTCCAGCGTATGGACAATGGGAATAAAACTGATTCACCGCTTGTTCCCGCATCCCTCCTGGCTCTGCTACATTGTAGGGCTTTGCTGCACAGTTGCCTTTGCCGTGGATTCCCCTTCCATATTTGTCTGATACCTGAGGGGGTAATGTTTAATTCAATATGATTCTGTAATGTACATTTTTTTTTCTTTGGGATGATTTCAATTTATAATGGCAGAGACTGAAAAGCATGCATTCATTTCTGCTGAACTGTTCTTATATTTGTGGCGTGACTTTCATTCTCCTCTTCTTTCCTCATTTCCGTGTGAACTCAACAACCCTCTTATTTCATGGGGGAGGAGAGAGAGAGTATATTCCTAATTTAGAGGAATTGATATGGCATGTAGAGACATGAATGTGCCCTTTGTCCCTTTACCCGCTTGCATCACTAGCAGCAGATGATTATGAGAAGAAACTAGCAATTTTTTATACTGTACTGTGAAAGCAGGCCATGAGTACAGACCAGCTACAGATGGAAGTATTTAGGACTAGTCATAAGGTGAAAAATGCATCTCAGCAATGGCAGGTGCCTAAAGCTGAAGTAAGCAGGAAGAAATCAAGCTAGATTGCAGATTAGTGTTTTAATGGGAACTCTATTTCTCTGCTGAGGTTAGTATTAAAAAATAATTTTGTGATTATGATTATATTTGTTTCTGAATTTCTTTCACTATCAGACTTTGATTAACTTAAAAGGATGAAGCAGGTCATGGTCCTAAATCTACGGTTTTGGGACAGACCTGTGAAGACCGTTAACACCAAAAGGCTTTCACTGAGACTGAAATTGGTCCAGTCCCGTTTTCTGCATCTCTCTTGTGGTTCCTCCCTCTCTGTCTGCAGCCTTTCATTTTCTGCCTCTCATTCTTGTACAGCATTTGTCTCCTGTTCATGATGGCTTATGTACTTTTTTATCTTCCCTTTTTCAGTCTCTGCCCTACGTCTTAATTAGTGTTGATTTGCTGCTCCGTAAGACATGGAGCTGAGTTTTTTTATATTAAAGACCCGTTTTGTCATTGTGTGAATGTAAGAAATCTGGCCATTTGTGACAAACTATACCTTCCATACTCTGCTCGGATATTGTAATGACTTGAGGGAATATTAGAAATACTTAGAAATGTTGTTTTAATAAGGGCTGAAAATGAAACAGCAGAGGATTTGTCAGCTCTGCTTTGTAGTGGCCTCACTATTAAAATCATCCTTGGAAAGATCACTTTTAAGGCAGCTTTAAAATTGGTTTGGCTGAAGGAAGAAGGTACCTTTTCATACAGTTCTGCAAAAATCAAAACTTTATTTTTTTATTTATTGTATGGGTTCTGGGGTTGTTTGTTTATTTAACCACAGACAGGAGAATTGATGCCCAGTGGGGTTAGATAATGCGCTCAGTCCTTGGGATCAGCGCCGGGAGTGGGGCCCATTATCCATGGAGTCCTGCCATACCTTCCCCATCCCCCTCTCTGCCCTGAATCACACCTAATTTGCCTCTGTGCTATACAACTGTGTTAAACCCATCTACACAGCAAGTAGTTTCCCTGTGCTAGCAGTAATATATACAGCACTGTGCTCAACCGAGACGCATAAAAGAAGTCCTCAGTTACCAGAGTTAATCAACCATCTTCGACCTCAGTCAGTCACTTCCGGGAAGATTTCAACTAGATTATACAAACTTCATCTTTCCTTTCTGTTCTTTTTTGTCTGTATTTGTTTATTTTTAATTTTGTGGTCCCTCAGAGCTCACAGATGACACACAGTTAGCAGAGGCAATGCCATGCATTCATTATGCACTTTGGGAAGTTTATCTACAGCAAACAGCCTTTCCTTGGTTCCCCTAGTCACTCTGGATGGATTTAAACGTCGGTGTACTGAGAATGAACCGTGAAATGCTGTTTGTCATCACTGACTGATGGCTACATCCATGGAGGGAAGCTGGAAGTTGTTAACAGTTGGAGTTTTAACTTCTGTTTTGGGTCCTTTGAGGAGGCAAACCAGCTCCTAGTAGTTATAAAGCGCAGTTAGAAAGATGGAAAAGGATCAGAAAGTCTCTAAGAGTAAAGATAGGAATTCGGGTCAGGCAAAGGGAATAGGTGGCTTGGTGAAATAATTCATTTATAATATTTCGGCTATTGGCCAAACATGATCACAGCATGATTTGGATTTAGTCTAGCTCAGGACTGGAGTCTTGTCTACTTACAACCACAAGGCAAGATGCAGGATGCCAAACTGCTCTGAATCCCGGCCCCGTATTTCCATCAAGACGGAGCTCTCAACATTTGGGCATTTGAATTTTAAGAGAGCTAAAGCGTTTGGTGTGGGGTTACGTGGGGAGTTCACAACTGGGTTAAATTGTCTGTGTAGGCATATCTTCTGGTTCTCAGTTTGATGGCTAATCCAGGATACTTAACCACTATTGCCCAACTTGAATCTATGATGCCTTTTATTAGTAACGTGGTCTCAATAGTTTGTAGCTTGTATAATTAATAGTTTTAATAAAGACAAGTTGGGGGTTTTTTGGGTGGGTGGGTGAGAAGAGTTTTTTCTCATAGCCTGAATACCTCACAGAGTTTTTAGAAAGCATTAAAAGATTGCACTGTTCTGGATAATTCCAGGTGTCTGCACAGCAATGGCAAACATGCAGGGCTCGTCCGAGTTTAGTTGAGGGGAACGTTTCTTTCTTTGATAACTGCATGTGATTCCCACCTACAAACAGGAAATGTTTTATTTAAGCATCTCACATGAAGAATGCTATCTGTAACAGTATACCCTATATTCAGGATGGCGCCTCAGGGTCATTTATAGAAGGTATGACTTGAAGACCAACGTCGAAGTCCTAGCTATATGGGTAAGTCAAAGGTAAAATGGGGCAATGATTTAATGTTTGAGTCTGTGCCCACCACCTTCTGGCAAACAGAACTGTCATCAAGATGTAAGCGATAAAATGTGTTATAAACGGAGAATTCAGATTTCTTCCCACCAAAGAAGGGAGAGCTGGCATAGCTATAATTACAGGGTTTCAAACATGTGATCTTATCCTTGCACCTTAATGAATTGTTGTAACTCAGCTGAGCCTCCAGTAACTGATCATGTGCGTGCACGTAGCTAGCCCCAAATGTGTAAGGGCAAGGGAAAAAAAAAAACAAAAACCCAAACACAAAACCCAGCAGAAACCTGAAGGAAAGAGTTTTCAGCTGACATGTATCATCCATCTGCAGTGAGCTAAAAATGTGCACTAAATCAATTACTAATCCATAAAATCTCAGTCATAAATCTGGGTCCTTGGTGACAAATTTTTAAGTGAAATGTAAGGATATGGTAACACGGACTCCTCTGTGAAATAAAGTGTATGACATGTAACTATATAGCAGAGAAACAGTAGTTGGAATATAATTTTCTATATAGACCAATGTGGGAGATGGAGGCACATGATGTCTATTAGGAGTGCCGTACTTCGGGCATTAGGTAATTCCATTTCTTGGGCATTAGGTAAGTTTTCTTTTTTTCTGCCAGTTAAGGGCTGATGGTTGCCATCTGATAATAACAAAACTTTCATTTAACATGCCGTAAGCTTGGCTGTGTAAAAATAGTAGCAAATCTGGAACAACACAGTTGAGTGATAACATTTTTTCACAAATGTGCTGAATTTGAAGTTACAATGATGCTGTATATTCTTAGATGCTTACTATTCCTAAAATTAAATCCATTTTAAAGTGATAGAACTGGATTATCAACTTAGAGGCTTGGAAATTTGTACCCTAAAGTCTGTATTTCAGTTATCATGGAAAACGTTGGGTTTGCTTTACTAAGTGGGCTGAGCAACCATGTATTTAAACCTATGTGACTTCTTTTTGCCCACGTGCTTTGAAATTACAGATCACAGCTGTTTGGGTGACTATATGTAGATTTTGGTATACACATTTAGGCTCTTGTCTTTAAACTTTTTTTTGCTGTAATCTACTTAACACTGCTTCACGATTTGTGATTTCTGTCGTCTTGCTTGTGGGCAGATACTTATTCAAGAAAAGAAAATGCAGCGATGCCTTAAGTATAGCTTTGTCACTTGGTATTTGAAAAGTACTTTACTCACTGTTCCTTGGGCTGAGATTAGATACACTCAGAGTCATTCCTATGTTTTATGGCTGTTGAATTCGCTTTTGGAGCAGATTAGACCGATGAGAAGAAACTTAAATCTAAAATGAGCATACAAGCCTCTTTTGGGTATAAATAACCCTTTCCCTGGGTAGAACAGGAAGAGTTGCAGTTAAAGACTATGCTGTGTACACTTCTTATTCTGTGAAGATCCTTTATTCGCAAGATTCTTCTTGAAATAGGGCCTTAGGCTTCTTTGCCAGTGAGGACTTGAGTTCGGCACCCACAGCTGAAGCTGGGCTGGGTACCAACAGCTGCTGCTTCCTTGCTGTTACCCACGGATCCGGGTGTTAATTACTCCACTCTTAAGAAGTGAGTTTGGAAAAGGGGAACTTGAATTCTGCCCCAAAACCCTGTGGCAGAGACGCCTCTCCTGCCAGGTTCCTCAGCTCAACTGTTCCTTAGGGAAGCTCTCTGCTTGAGAGGGAGAGGCCTCTGTTTCAAGTCTTTCATCACTTATTTTTTTTTAGCGGAAAGTAATCTACCGCTTGAAAAGGAGCCCAAAATCTGATAAGCAGCATTTTTAGGAGCTCGCAGCCCAACGCTTTGTGCTGTCTGTGGAGAAAGGAATTGCAGCTTTGCAAGTGACAGCGTTATGAATAGTCAAGCACTTACCGGGGCACTGGCACTGGCTGGATGCGGGGGAAAAGCCAGAGGGAGTGAGTCAGCATGACCTTGGCTGCTGCCAGAGGGATGGGTACCGCATCCAGCCTCAACGGTCGATGGCACTGGTTGGGGTCTTTAGGGGGACGAGCCTACAGTGAAACAAAATTCACCAGAGTAACCACTGATGGTGTGTGTCTGACAGGTGACAACATGTATATGGTAGTAATGAAAACATGCATCAGCATAAAACGGCTTGTGGTTATTAAAAAGTAATTTTGTTGGTAAACAGGCCTGGTTCTTTGTTACCCTGTGAAAAAACAGGCTGCTAAAGCGGAAATGTTCTGAAAAAATCAAAATGTCGCTTGTTTCGTGAGCTGCTGTTTTGCCCACTAGGTCTCAGCAGGGTGGGATAAATCGTTACTTATTGCGTGACAGTAGTACCTGGGGATTCTGCGATGCCTGGCACAATGAATTTCAGACATATAAATAAAAGCTTAGATATTCTACAGTGAAAATAGACAACCTTGTTAGGGATTTGCTATTAAGGAATAATAAGGGGAATTTACAGATGAGTAATGGAGGCCCCGGAGCTGTGGAGGAGTAGGTTGTTCAGCCATAATTTCATAGGGAATCTGTGGCTAAATCACAAAGAAAACACAGATTTTTCTCAGACCTAGTCCAATCATTTATTTTCCAAAGAATCTTCCATTTTAAAAAGCCTGTCAACCAGAAAGCCAAAGCAATCAACTGCCCTGTACTCACTGACCAGTGTGTGCACTGGCAGTACTTCCCACTGGTGCCAGTGTGACCAGTAAGGCCATTTAGGAATGTTTTTGCTGGTAGTTTTGCTACTGCAACACAATCAAATCTTAAGGGAAAGTGAGGGTGAAAAACTTACGGAAACCTGTTTGGGTTCTTAATTCATTATTTGGCCGCCTTTCAGTAGCGAAGCCCTCATCGCTAGAGACCATCAGTAGCTCTCCGCCTGCGTCTCTGCCTCCTGAGGAACTGCCGCCTTCGCCTCACCCTCCTCTCATGGTCCCTCTCCCACGTACTTTGGTGATCCCAGAGCACATGGAGAGTACCTGGGGTCCCAGAATACATCACCATCTCTCAGCCCCAGCTGCCCTTTCTGCTCTGCCCTCTCCCCCTCTGGAAGCTGACCGCTCCTGGCTGCCATCCCGGTATTTGTAACAGTCTTCCTACTCCTTCCCACTCATCCCTTTCTGAACCACTACTCTTCTCTGCTGTAACACAGATTTTCACATCAGCATTTGCTAATCCCTACAGCTGGTTGAAATGCTTCATTTTTTCTTGCTCTTTTCCCCACATTTGGTTGTCCGTTGCGGGGGAGGACCAAATTCCAGCTGCCTCTCCCTGTGCAGAATGCATCTCGCCTCTCCTCGCCCGCCGTCTCGTGGTAGCTTCACCCCACAAAGTACCCCTTGTTCCTATTGCTGGATGGGGAAAAGTTAAATGACACGCTTTACTGTATTGAGCTCCGGAATGTGAGATGCCCTTTATTATGAGAGTACGTGGGAAATCTTCATGTAATTCTTCAAGGAGTGATTTTGCAGTTCTTTGGGAGCTTGGGCTGGCTAAAATCTCACAGGGTACACTGAGCACTAAATCAGGCTTCTTGCAGAACTGGCAATGGTTAATGTGGAGCTTGTAGAGGGCAAGGTCTGTGGGGCAAGGCCTGCCCTTACCCGCCTGTTTGTATTGAATGTAACACACTGAGCCTCTATTCTTGGCTGGGACAATTAGGTTCTATGGCAATATGAGTAATTAATAATAATAATGGGGCCTCTTCTGTGGAGGGGCTGTTAGAAATAATTTCTTTCTGCCGGTTGCTTCTTTAGAATGTGGTTTTGAACTCTGAGATCCCCAAAGAGATAATCGAAACACAAGCAGCTGTCACAAACCTTTAGCTTTGTTTGTGTAGGCAGTGGTGGAAAATCCTGAATCTAGATTGTCGGATGGCTCGGTGATTTGTGCATCTTTTGTTGCAGCATCGAGCTCTTACGCAACAGACCCTTGTTTGATTAAAGACCCTTCTCGGTAAGGGTGAGTTTCAACTGTCGCTATTTCTTGTAAGGGGAAAAGAAGCAAAATTGTGCGAGACAAACAACTAATCTCCTGGTGCTCTGCACCTGATTCACTTACGGAGCCCACAGAATTAGCTGTGCTGTGCAGCTGCTGTAGCTGCAAGAGGTAGGCTCCTGTTTCCAGATATGGTTTATGAGATGGTGGTGACTCTGAATCCTGCCTTTACCCGTTCGGCAGCTTGGGCCTAAAGGCAGGATAAAGAGTTTGGTTGCTTTGGCATGTCACAGTCCTTCAACAGCCATTCTTCATCCCCTTCACAGGAGGAGCGGCATCTGGCCCCCAGGTCGCCATTTAGATGAGCCTCGTGAGTGGCGGTAGGACAATGTAAGGAACAAAGTAACACGGGCCCTCCTGTCCACGGGGTTCATCGAGGTCTGAAGGCTCCCTCTGTCCATCTTCCCCATATGTAAGGGAAGCTGAAAGGTAGAGGCCTTCGGAGGCCTCTTCCACGACCTTCTTCGTAGCCTTTGTCAGAACTCTGCCAAAAGAGGCATTAATGACTCTGAAATTTAAAGTTAGGGAATAAAGATACTTTATTCTCCCATTTTTTTCCTAATAATAAAAACCTTATTCCTTTAACGAACTCGAACCCGACTTCTTCAGGAAGCTGGTGACATGATGGTGAAGATGAGTATGACTGAGAAAGTCACATGGTAATTCAAGGTTTTAGAGTACTGGGCTCCCAGTAAGCAATGAAAGAATGCAAGCAACCTTGGCAGATTGTTACTAATGAAGAAGACACTAATTTCTGAATCTTTTTTTCAATCCCTGTTCTATTTCTACTCTGGTAACCATAGTAATTATGCTTCTGTTTTGTGGGTTTAATCTATCCATGACCAAAACTTCTTCTGGTGACCAGTTTGTTATTATAAAGAGCACATTGTGGCCTGCAGCCAAATGCACTGATATTAATACAGAATGTGATTTTTATCTGTTCTCACGAGGCATGCGGAGCCAGGTACAGCAAGTATTTTTTTTCATTTTTTTTTTAAATAAAAAGATTGGGCTCCATGGCAGCACTGTGAATTATGATCTGAATTCTCTGCCGCTGCACCTTTCCTGAAATCAACAGAATTATGCTAGCAAATAATTTGGTCCTTCATAGCGTTAAGTCACAAAACTCTAATAGTGACTGTCATGATGATGTTCCCAGAACTATAAGGTGTTTTGATGGGAGGACTTGGCAGCAGACTGGAAGCACTGGTGACTCAGTGGGCAGTGCTCTGCCTTCTGAGTCAGAAATGAACTGGTGCCCCAGCAGTGCAGTTTGTGGTTTGGTTTTTGTGTCGTTCTTATGAGGTGTAAACCCATCTGTTTTCATAAAATTACTGTGTATTAGTTTTGAAAAAGGAAAATTAGTATTCTTGCTGCTTTTTTTTGTAAATTTAATATCAAGATAACTACCCTTGGCTGTCTATTTTTACAGAGCTGGTAGGAGAGATTAATCATCTTTGCAATCTTTATCCTTCAGTCAAATTTGACCATAATTAGCTAACAGATTCCAAGTTATTAGAAAAGGTGAAACTTTAAGAGCCCATAGGAGACAAGCTAAGACTTGCTGCTTGTTATTTGCACTGGATAGTTAGGTCTAAATTTGCATCACTGAACTTGGGTCACCTTCCATGCTGAAATGCATCCTAATGAGGTTTAAAGCCAAATTCCTTTCTCATTTTCAGGTTTGGGATCTGTTTGTAGAAAGCAGGTTTTCTTCTATGATAGTTGTGATGAAGGCTTTTGCCTCAGTGCAGTGTGGCATGAAAAGGGCAGCAGTACAAATGTCAGCTTTTACAAACCAGGCAGCTTCTTACGCTGGAACAGATAAGAGCAGAATCTGGTCCTCATAGCTAATCTAGAAGTTGTGTGTTTTGGCAAACGTTAGCTCAAACATTTAGCTAATCTACTTGAAAACTCCCTCCAAGTGAATAAATGGTCTGAGAGTCAAATTCCTAACTCTGACATAAGAAGGAAACATGGGCACATCAGTCCCCAGGTTAATCACCTGTTGGTATGTCACAGTACATCTTTCAGGATCTGTCAATGTAACTTGAACTAAGGGACCACCAGAAACATTGTGTAGCCAATCTTTTTTCTCTAACACCTACATAAAGAGTTATTGTGAAACTACTAAAAAAGTCTAATTTTAAATTGTACAAGCTGGGGGAGGGGAGCTAGGGAACTTCTATGTTATGTAGTTTGTGAAAGAGTCTTTTACAGTTGATGTCTGAAACCCACTGACTGCAGAAGCAAACAGGGACAAAAAAATGTGCACTTCAGAGAGCCACTTTACCCCCAGAAGTCTCAAATAGGTAAAGTTCCTTTAAGAGTCTTATAGAGGCAAGGCCTGTTAAAGCAACATTACTTTAACAAAAAAAGTATATGGTCTTGGACAAAGGACTCTAGGTGGCCCTGCTTGAGCAGGGGCTTACACTAGATGACCTCCAGAGGTCCCTTCACCCTCGACCATGCCGTGAGTCTAAGTAAAGGAGTTCTTAAAATTGGCTTCAAAACTCCAGGCATATGTGTGAAATCCATTGAGGATCTTTGCTTCTCCATTTGAATTCCCTCATCGTGTTCATAAAGATGAAATCAAGGAAAGCAAAGCAAGAGATCAGATTTCTGTAAGGAACATCTCACCAGGGAAAGCTGCGAACTGGATTATCCCCAGCAGAATTAGCTTTAAAAACCTGTGGAAGTCCTCCTGAACTAGCTGGAACTGGAATGTAGGTGTTAGATAAGCACAGTACATTCAGCTGTTTTTGTTTGCATGATTTCATCGCTAAAGATTTATTTAACCATATCTTTGATGAAGTATGCCGAGCTTGTTATTTTTCCTCTTAACTTTATCCAGTAATAAGTGTAATCTAAATATGAAAGTTCTGCGTATGCAGGCCTCTGATCCCGCAGCAACAGACAGCATTAAGAGGGTAGATAGATGCCCGTGGAAGAGCTGGATGCCTACAGTGTGCGTCCTTTCCACCGACCTGCGCAGGGCTGCACGTGCCACGTCTGTAAACAGAGATCTTCTGCGGGGTCTGTGAACCATGACCTGCCAGGAGCAAAGAGAGGGAAAACAGAAGATGTTGGTTCTCTTTTCCCTCAAAAGCAAACAACAGCAAACAAACAGCAACTCCCCTGTCCTCTCCGTCTCTATGGATAGTGAATTATGTAAGTATATAAACATCAGCAGGAACTGGGATGAGATGGCATCTCAAACGAATGCAAAAATCTTGCTGTTTGCAGCAATCGCTGCTATATTTGTGACCACAATAATTTTGGCTGTGATGTAGAAACTCAACTTGCACCTGTAACTGGCTGAAATGAAACAGTTTCTAAATTAAGCTTAAACCAATTTAAAATAAATTACTGTTTTTCCTTTCAATTCCAGTGGAAGCCTTTTTTTATTTCCCAGGCTGTCTCAATTTTGGCTACATATCATTCGGAGTAGCCAGGTTTTTACCTTCTTTGTAACAGAGGTACAAAGTAGTTTGAGAAAGCATGGGGGACAAAGGTTTGCAGTAATTGTTCATTTCAAATTAAATTACGATTTGTAACTTCTGCAACGGATTTTTTTTTTTGCCATAATTTCCTGATTTTGGCTATAATCACATAAAATATTTCTAAAATATTTCTTCTGTCTGTAAATATTTTTACATTTTACATAGACTGTAAATTGTGAATGAAAGTGATCTGCATTGCAAGACTTTATTTTTCGTTACAGTCTTTGAAAGCAGCAGAAAAATAGTTGTAATTTACAGATAGTGAATTGGACTGCCTCTGTCCGCATCAAAAAGCTGTGTTATTTCATCTCTGCTAAAGTTCTCATCCAAAGTAATCTAATCAATTATTGTAGGCTTTATAATATTGACTTTTTAGTAATGCATTTCTATGTCAATATTACATTTCTGCATAGTGCTGTATACCTGTAGTAATTACCCTGGCTTAAAGAAGTCTTGTTCATAATTTATGAATGACAAAGACTTTCCCACAAGTTCTGAACGTTGAAGTCTTTTGTTATAGGTATACACAGACAGTCATGAAGAAGCTCATTTTTAATTCATATGGATCCAGTATTACATAAAGTGACAGTTTTTAGTGCCAAACATACAATGAGACAATCTGGGGAATATGCCTACATGTGTACATGAAATCTGGTGGGGGCTGCCGCTGCATCACTGAATGCAATTCTGGAGGTCAAGTCATTCATGTGCTTTTAGGGCAGGGACCCCCATCTTCTGGGTGAAGCAGTATCTAAAGAGCAGTTGAATTTCGATGGCATTCTTTTTCTAGAGAGAGTACCTCAGGATAAGAGCCTGGTTTGATGCATTTGAAGAAAACCAGGCTGACCCAGTTTCTCTGCACGGTTGGGATTTACAGGCATGAATTTACAACAGTCCAAAGAGATCAGGTATTCTTGCTGTCCCTGAAATTCCACCATGGGGCCACAGGGACAATTAAGCCTGCAGTCATAGACATTATTCCTGCTGTTGTTTTACCAGAATAAGGAATTACTGACTTTACCTATATATCTTCCCTTCCCCATTCCTCACTGCCCACTACTGATTGCCTGATCGGTCCTTAATGCGGTTCTGAAAAAAAAAGTATGCGAAAAGGAAAGCCTACAGTCCTTAATCACAGAGTTTTAGTAATATTGTGTGGAAAAGAGTAATGTACGGGAGTCCTTTTTTTATGGGCTTGGCATCACAACAAGACCAGGTGAGAAATAAAGAGGCTGTGAAGGAGAAGGGAAAGGAGGTCAGTCTTGAGGGGTAGAGATGTGTGATGGGTTGACCCTGGCTGGCTGCCAGGTGCCCACCAAGATGCTCTATCACTCCCCTCCTCAGCTGGATGGGGGAGAGAAAATATAACAGAAGGCTTGTGGGTTGAGATAAGGACAGGGAGATCACTCGGCAATTACCGTCACGGTAAAACAGACTTCACTCGGGGAAAATGAATTTAATTTATAGCCAATCAAATCAGAGTAGGGTAATCAGAAAGTAAAATCAAATTTGAAACACCTTACCCCCACCCTTCCCTTCTTCCTGGGCTCAGCTTCACTCCTGATTTCCCTACCTCCTCAGGGGGAGGACTCCTCACACTCTTCCTCTGCTCCATTGTGGGGTCCCTCCTATGGGAGACAGTCTTCCACGAACTTCTGCGATGTGAGTCCTTGCCACAGGCTGCAGTTCTTCATGAACTGCACCAGCGTGGGTCCCTTCCACAGGGTGCAGTTCTTCAGGAACAGACAGCTCCAGCTTGGGCCCCCCACAGGGTCACAAGTCCTGCCAGCAAACCTGCTTCAGCGTGGGCTCCTCTCTCTGTACGGGGACACACTTCCTGCCAGGAGCCTGCTTCAGTGCGGGATCTCCAGCCTCCTTTGTGCATCCACCTGCTCTAGCATGGGGTCCTCCACAAGCTGCAAGTGGACATGTACCCCAGTGTGGACCTCCATGGGCTGCAGGGGAACAGCCTGCCTCGCCATGGTCTTCACCATGGGCTACCAGGGAATCTCTGCCCCAGCATCTGGAAAACCTCCTCCCTCTCCTTCTTGACTGACCTTGGTGTCTGCAGGGCTGTTTCTTTCACATTTTCTCCCTCCTGTCTCTCCACTGCAGGTTGGTTTTCCCCCCCTCTTCTTAAATATATTATCACAGAGGCACTACTACCGTCACTGATGGGCTTAGCCTTGGCCAGTAGCTCTATCGGATGTGGGGGAAGCTTCTAGGAGCTTCTCACAGAAGCCACGCCTGTAGCCCCCTGCTACCAAAACCTTGCCACACAAACCCAATACAGGCTGTCCTGTGGTTACAACTGAGAAACCATGTGGGATTCCAATTAAAAAAAATACAGATTGATCTTAAGCAATATTCAAGGAGCTAGTTCCCTGCCTTAGTTTTCACACCAAAGGTAGTAACTCCTGCTTTGATCTGTATGTTTCCAGTACTATGGAAAGTAAAAAGAAGCTGCTTTTGAAAGCTTTAGGCCGTCTATCTGTTTCAGCTGTGTGTCCCTGAAGGCAGGGCCGGCTCAATATGGGCCAGCTGACAGCACAGGAGCTGTGATTAAGGGTGTGCTTTGGCTCAGGGTCTGTTATGTTTATTCTGGAGGGTTTTGCTGTTCCAGGGAGGTTAAAACAAATAAATAAACAATCCTGTCATGGTTGCAGTAAAGAAATGAGGGGAACTGCCCAGCTGCCTGCTCTGCTCCTCTGCTGGACTTCAACCTTCCCACGCTGAAGTGATGCTGCAATGGCAGGGGGTGGCACTCCGGAGCATCGGCTCCTTTTGCAGGTGAAAATGGGTTTACACTAATGCAGTGGGTTGTAACTTTTGCTGTCCCTCGCAGGGAAGGTTGTTGGGGCTGCTTAATTTTTAGTGCTGGGCTCCTGGGGTTTTTAAGAAGGTTGTGCTGCTTTATTAGTACTGGAGCGGTAAAGACCCGTTGCCCTGCGAGAGAAGAAGCGGGGATAGCCCAAGCAGAGTGCTGCTCCGGGGTTTTGCTCATAGCTGGGTAAGTGCCAGAGCAGTCGGGGTTTGGTGGGTGAGATGTGTGTAGAGCAGCCCAGGCAGTCTTTTCAGGGCTTGTGCTTACCTTGGGAGAAAATTTTGCGTTTTTGTTACTATGTATTTACCTAGCTTGGTATCACTTCCCACGTGGTCAGAAATAGTCGGTGTGCGGGCTGCAGGGTTATGGGGACTGCCTAGCCATGAACGGCGCTTCTCTCGCTGACGTGCCTTGGCTTTATAAAATGTGCTGCTTCTGCTGATAATGTCTTGAAAGGCAGCAGAAGCTTCTCAGCCATGTTTGGGTAAACAGGGTTTTAAACAATGCTCTTTCTTCAGTTCGACAATGTTAGTAGCTCAGCTGTGGAAATGTAACTGAGGTGGTAACTGAGCTTCTGGAATGCTTTTTTCTGAGGGTGTGTGGGAAGCGGTGAACTCAGTGTGACTTTCCTATCTATTGGCAAGTAGTTGAAAGTGGCATTTAGGAAAGTTTCTTATTTTTTTCTTTTAAACTGGTAGCTCTACCATAAAATTCTAAGCATGGGAGCCTAAAACGTTGCTTTTTCCGTCCTTTTTTCTGAAGGGAGGGCAGGTGGCAGTGGGAGAGAAAAAGACTCGGTAATTCAGCACAAAACTGCGCCTTTATTTTGGCTGCAGTCTTGGTTGATCCCACGGCCTTACCAGGAGTCAGACACGTGGTAGAGCCAAGAGAGAGACCGACTTCCCTGCTTGTTGGCTGGTAATTTAGTGATGCTTTTGTGTCAGACAGTGCAGTAATTCCAACTTTCATAGCCCATTCCACAAGAGTGAATGCATGAAATGAAGTATTTTGATGGATCAGAGTTTCCTTTTCACTTTCCCTACTGTATTTTCCTGCCTTAATCTGTTAGACAAGGCTTCTGTATTCCATCGAGTGCTGGATGAGTTGGTAAAAGGGACTTGAGTTTAATGTTTAGGGTTACGTACATCTCTTTGGTTGAACAAGGAGCTGGATGCAGCTTTTGCAGTTCATTGTGGATGGATTTCAGAGATTTCGATTGATGTTTCAGGATGAAAAGTCTTACAGCCACAAAGTAGTCTTGCTTCTAGGTTTCAACTACCTGTATATATTAAATGTATACCTGTATGTATTAAATATGTAAGGCTTGCCTTAAGGGCAGCATATGCTGTTAGGTGCATAATGCTTTCTGTGAAAGAAAACAGCGGTGGATGCTTACAAATATTTAGAGTTATTGCCCAGCTGCAAATCTCTGTGCTAGTGGCTCTGATTAAATGGAAAATGTGCTGAAAAGACTGTTTTCTGCAGTCACATCAACACCTGTATTTATTAAAAAAATTAGTTGTTGATAAGACAGGGTATTCTTCATAGAAATTATACTACCATGTTATGGCTTTGTCTCATTTTCCGTTAATTAAACCTGTGTTTTAGACTAGTCTATAGTGAAGCTTGAGACTGTAGTCCTGTCCTTGCTACTTGCCTGCCTGCATCAAACTGCTAATAGAAACCTGAAATGCAATTGTTCTTTCAAGTTACCGTTGAGATTAAAATGTCAATGGGCGCTGAAGACCACTAATACTGGAGGTATGAATGAAATGAAATTTTATCCTGTTTTCGTTTCTATTATAGCAGGCTTTGCTAAACACCGATTAGAAGGTGTTTTTTCTAATCTCAGGCTTGTTCGTATTTCAACGTTGTTTACTGCATGGTCTGAATTCTTTTCTGCCTCTCAAAAGGTGAGAGGAGAGATCACCTGCTCAATGTTAACTTGTCATTCTTTGGAAATACAGAATACATTTGTAGCCTGAAAGGACTTGAAGAAAAATAATGTGGATTT
>VYZM01005622.1:230592-322739 GCA_013398915.1 Dromas ardeola | reverse complement strand
GTGTTATCTGTCCGTTTTTGCTGTTGTGTCACTTTAGTCGCTTAATTTCTTGTTCTTCAGTGGCTCTGTCCTCTTTTTCCAATTACTAGGCTTTTCTCTCTCAAGTCTTTGGAGTAAATTTCTGGAAAACTGCATCATGCACTGCTGTCTAGACTTTCCAAAATATTTCTTTGGCTTGTATTCAGAGACAACTCTAGTAGCAAATAAATTTATGGGATTATTTTAGGAGAGAAAACATTGATTCACTAGCTATTTTTACATACGTAAATGCATATTTAAAACTTTGCATTTAGCTTCATGAGCTCATATAGAAATGAGTTCTTTAAGGCAAGAAACAGCAAGGGGGGGAATCACGGCTTCTCTTGTTGGATTTTTTTTTTTTTTGAGGGGGAGTAGTTAAAAAAAAAGTATTATTTAGTGGTAAAGCTGGAAATCTGTGCTGTGGTGATAGCCCATCAGAAAATGAGCTGTCACGTTGCAACATTATTATAGGTTACTGCTGTGAATTTTCTTGGTAAGGAAGCACTTCAGTTCAACTGTGCTCTGCTACGCATGTTAAATATTTAAATGTAATTGAAAAAGAAATTCAAGGTGCATGATGGTGAAGTATTATTTTTGCTTTAACGGTTAATATCTTGTAAGATGAATTCACCACGCACGTTTGGGAGAGACATTCCGTACACTTCTATGAGGAATCTCGTCATCTTCCCTTCCATTCTTTTCATGGAGCGTTTCTTTGCAGTAACGCTGGTGGCTGTTTGATGAACACTTTGTCTAAGAGATCAGCAATCAATTCTGACAAATACCGTCTGGTTGTTTCCCTCTGATCCCCAGCGCCCCCATGTATGTCTCTGCTAGTTCTTGTTTTAAACTCCGAACCCCCTGGAGCAGGGCTCTGCCTTTCCGGGAATTCCTCCCAGGAATACCCAGCCCTGTCGGATCCCCAGCATTGACTGACTAGTAGGTGCGACTGCCATACAAGTAATTCATAATGGGGACAAAAGTCCTAGAGTCACTGAAGTCAAAGGCAAACCTCCCCTTGACTTAAGCCAGGCTGAGATTTCATTCCCAGCCATCTGAGTATCTGATTCACGCTTTTGTTTTTAATAGCGTTACATACTGTCATGAAAGTTTGGATTCATCTTGATGACCTTCTGCCACCCAAATGTTAGGCACGTAGCCTTTAGGGCTTCCTTCTTATCTAATGGAGGGAGCGGGATGGAGAGACAGACAGACTGCAAGAGGTCGCTTCTGGAAGTGCCTCCACTGTGAGGAGCTACTGGCTTGTTTAGGTTGGACAACAAACCTTGAGACTACTTTATTGGGGAAGATAAATCTGATCCAAAGTGCTTACACCTTCACCATTCAGATTTGCTTTTGCCTGAATGAACAAATTCATGGAGTTTAAGGGTAAAAGAAGTGCTTATGGTTTGAATAGTCAGACCTCGGGAGTCAGAACTGGAATATGACTTTCCTGTTAGCTCTGTGCTGAACCCTACGGTTTCCCTCTGTCTTGTGAGTGTCTTTGGAAAAGGCATCCAGTCTGAATGTGAAGATACCAAAAGGCAGACTCTACTATCTCCTTGGCAATTAATTTTAGTATTTAATTCCCTCTGTGATTAAAAAATCTGTACCTAATCTCAGATTTCAATGTGTTTGGTTTTAAATTCTGACTGGAAGTTCTTTTTTGTGCTTTTTTCTGCTTCAATAAAAAGCCCCAAGGACATCACAATTTCTGCCTGAGGTGATTTTTTTAAATTTTTTTTTTTTTTACATGTCATAGTCAAGTCACCCGGCCACCGCCTTTCATCTGCTAAACAGAGTGATCTCCTTACTCTCAATGCTGAGTTTTCATATAACCTTGAGACAGTATTGTAATTCTCAGCAACATCTCTAAATTTTCTGTGTCCTTTAAAAGAAATGAGTTATTGGAACTCTCAGTTAATCCCGCATCCATGTAGCTTATACCTTACTCGGGGAGAAAAATTGTATTCTTGCCTCCTAATTCCTTTCTATAAGTTTGAGGATCACATTTGCTCTTTTCTGACATAGAATTATGTTCAGATTTGTGCTGAATTGCTTATCCTCTACTACGTCTCATTTCTCTTCAGAGCTTTTGTAGCTGCCAACATTATACATAAAAATACTGAATAGTGCCAGACCTGGACTTTATTAATTAGACACAGTCTCTGCAGTCTCTACTCTTCAATAGAAAATGGTGGTGGAAGTTTAATGAAAAAGCATATTTGACCCTGTGTTTTATCTCTTGTATATCATTGTCTGCCTGCAGCTATGTAATTCTATCTGGATAATACTGTAAAATTAAGGAAATATGAAGATTTTGACAGCTAATTTCTAGGATTTTTTTAGGTTGCTCTTCAAAAAAAAATGAATTGGGGGAAAAATTAACTGCTTCATATCTTTGAAATATAATGGGATGAGTCTGATAGTAAAACCTTTCAAGCAGCAGCATGAAAAATACTGATTCATATAGTCATTCTTCCTTATTGCGTAGTTGCAGATAATGTTTTTTTGATATTTTTTTTTTCAGAGTTTTGCAAAAATTCTGTGTGTTGTAGACAATTCCAAGGTTGCAGAGTTTCTTTTATAAAGGTACCCAATTAATTAAAAATAATTAATAAATATCATAGAATTGCAGAATATTTTTGGCTGGAAAGGACCTTTGAGATCATCGACTCCAACCATACACACATAAAAAAAAAAAAACCCTGCAATCTCTGCCACTAGAGCATGCCCTGAAGCGCCAAATCTACACGTTTCTTAAATACCTCTAGGGATGGTGACTCGACCACCTCCCTGGGCAGGCTGTTCAGTGCCTGACCACTCTTTCAGTAAAGTAATTCTTCCTAATATCTAACCTAACCCTCCCCTGCCGCAACTTCAGACCATTTCCTCTGGTCCTGTCATTATTCACTTGGGAGAAGAGGCCAACATCCACCTCTCTACAACCTCCTTTCAGGTAGTTTTAGAGGGCAATGAGGTCTCCCCTCAGCCCCCTCTTCTCCAAACTAACCATGCCCAGTTCCCTCAGCCTCTCCTCCTATGACTTGGTCTCCAGAGCCCTCACCAGCTTGGTAGCTCTCCTCTGGACACGCTCCAGCACTTCAGTGTCCCTCTTGTACAGAGGGGCCCAAAACTGAACAAAGTACTCAAGGTGAGGCTTCACCAGTGCCGCGTACGTATGCTGCTTTTGGGGGTTTTTGGAGTGCTTATCTTCACAATCATATCACTGAAAGTACATTAAGTTTCTTAAATAAGCTAAGAAGGAAACAGCTTTTTGGGTACTAATGTACTTCTTAACCAAATCTGCTTTAAAATGGGGGTGGTGGTGGTGTGTGTCTGTGTCTAAGTCTGTGCATTTATGTAATGTATTTGAATTTCAATCCAAAACATTGAGCAGGAGTTAAGTAGGGCAGTTGGGAAAGAGGAATTCCATTTTGTGCACATTGTATCTTAAATCAGGGCAAATCTGAGCTTTCTGAACAACTATTAAAAAAAAAAAAAAGAGAGAGAGAAGAGGTGTCAAAGGAGCTAATACCATAGTGGTTTTGTCACTCTCAGGTGATCTCAAAGGTCTGGAGTTAAGTCGTTCTAAACCATTCAGAACCATTGTTTTCTGAGGAGGAGAGGAGATGAAGTTCAAAATGGTTCTGACAGCTCTTTAATGAGCAAGTTTGTTCCCAAAAAGAAGTCCATCAGTGATCATAAGATGCAAAATAGTTTTGAACTGAAACTGTATCTGTTGCAAATCAAGCCTGCCGAAGTTGAAAATTATTGTATTTCAATGTGCAATTTCTTAAACAGCCATTTTCTGTTCTTCTGAGAAGAAACAAATAGGAGCAAGACTTGCATTATATTTGAATTTAACTCCTTCAACATGAAGCCTCAGCATTTGGCTGTTAGTATCTTAGGGAGGTGCAGTTCCTTAAGGTTTCCTTAAGGCCCTCGATCTGATCAACCTGGGGTACTTTAAATAAAAATTAAGAGTAGGGTAACTAAGGTGATTAAAAGGATGCTACCAGATTCTGAGTGGAGGGCACTTGTGAATGCTATTGCTGGGTAATAACCTGCCATTATACTTTTAGCATTATACCTTGGAGTAAAACCTCAGGGCCTTTTCTGCAGTTAGGTACCGCTTAGTGAAACCAAAAATGTGGTAGTTAACAGGTGGTGGAAAATACACCCTTCTGCTAGTGAAGATGATGGCCTGGGTGGTGGCATCTCACGTGGCAGCAGATGCTTCTGAAGCTCCTCTCGCCAGCTGATGGTGGTCCAACATTGCGGTGGGTCCCAGCAGTGTAATGTCATTTGGGTGGTGCACGCTGGCTGCTGAGTGATGTGATCAGCACTTGCTTCCCCACAGCTAAATGTGTTTGACAGACCACTGTGGGGAGGGTGACATAGCTTCTCAGCCCACTGCGTGAGCTGAGTGCTGGTGAGCTCAGTATGGGCAATCACTCCGCTTTTCTGAGGCTGACCACGTTACTGCTCTAGTGTTGGATCATCACCTCCTGAAGGAGATGCTGTTGCTGTTCTGCACTTCGCCTGAGGTGTACGAACAGGATGTTAGCACCGTGGTGGAGCTATTCTGCTGCTCTTGGTGTAGGCAGCATTATCTAATGGAGTTATGAGTTGTGTGAGTGGAAGGTCACCCACCCCCACTGCAGGCTAGCACATCCCCTTATTTCATACCTACCGTTTTCTGCTCGGGAAGGTATATATTGTCATCGCTGTCTGTTACCTGTGTTACTATGGCCCATATAAGTCTTGGCAATGGAGCAGGACCTCACTGATATAAACAATGTGCAGGCAAAGAACCAGGAGATGACTTTTGTCCCTGAAATTTTATGGTATGATTCAGTGTGTGATCTAATGGTGAAAACTGTTGATCTAACTAGATGCAGGGTGTTTTGTATGAAAAAAATTCAATTTCGTTGAAATACTTTTTGCAGTATCAGAGAAACTGCAGGCTGAGAAATCTCTCATTTAAAAAATGAAAATGCGATTTATTTGGAAACAAATTCAGACATGTATTTAACTTTAGTAACAGAATAAATATTTTTGTTTTGGCAAGCACACAGATGTGAGGTTTGGGATTTTGTTGAAAAAGCTTTTTCATTTATTCAAACTGATATTTTAGTTAAAACTTTACTACTTACCCCTCATCGCCTCCATCTAGTTCTAGTCATACCATTTGCTCCCAAGAAGTGAATGTAGGGGCTTATGGAGAGTCACGTTTCCTAACAAAAAAAAAAATTTTTTCTGATGACTTGTAATCACAGGAACTTTGTCAAAGTGTCTGTCCTATTTGAAGAAAGTTTGTATGGAGAGGGGTGTGGTGAATTTGTGGTACCTACTTTGAGATAGATATAGATATATACACATGTACAGAGGAAGAGAAAACTTTAAAACAAAAGTACTGTGCAATCTGATGCAGGAGGAAACTGTAAGTTTAGAAAACAGTTGTTCTACAGTAAAAGGCTTGTGGCCATCACTAGCCAAGGCATAAGTGTACTTGGGCAAGTGGACAATAAACTCGCTCAAACTTTAGGACGTTCCTATTCAGATATACTGAAGGCATAACAGCTCTGTTGTGCTTTCTGTCGAGAGACTGCACAGGAGGAAGGAAATAATAGTGTAGCTGTGATCCACTGTTTGGCTCAAGGGGAATTTGACTGTAAGGGACTTGGGACGGAACAATTAATTGGAAAGTGCTAAAAGTCCTTTGGGAAGACCTTTTTCTAAGCGACTATTTGCACGAGGGCAATTGCTTCCCTGCCTGAGTTGCAGAATGGGGTGGAAGCAGAAATAAATCTGTGTAGTTTATGAACCTATGACTGTTATTTTTCACTTTGAATACTAGTAGTTAGTTATGCACTGGGATGGCTCGGGGAAGGAATCTGTCTGGCAGCTGGCTAAGTATTGCCATGCTGAATCCTTTATTTGCGAGGGAATCTGCTAAATGTAATGGTCTGTGGTGCCCTACCAATCCAGTGGGAATTATAATCCACTAAAAGCAAGTGCTGTTGGTGTGTGCGTTTGTGGGTGTCGCTACTGCCGTGCGTCACTCAGTGAATGGTAAGACATGCAGTCGTTCTCCCTGCAGCTCAGCCTGCCTTTTCAGCACATCTGACTAGGCTCCAGAGTGGCTAACCTTGCTGTTGTAACAGCGTATTCAATTCAAGTATCATCTACTTAGATATTTTGCATTTTGACTCAAACCCATTGCAGAGGTCATAGAATGATAGGATCGCCTAGGTTGGAAGGGACCTTTCAGATCATCTAGTCCAGCCATCAACCTAACTCTGACAAAACCCATCACTGAACCATATCTCTAAGCACTGTGACTACCTGTCTTTTAAATACCTCCAGGGATGGTGCCTCAACCACTTCCCTGGGCAGCCTGTTCCAATGCTTAATAGCCCTTTCAGAGTAAAATTTTTTCCTAATATCCAGTCTAAACCTCCCCTGGCGCAACTTGAGGCTGTTTACACTTGTCCTATTGCCTGTTGCTTGAGAGAAGGGACTGACGCCCACCTCACTACAGCCTCCTTTCACGTAGCTGTAGAGAGCGATAAGGTCTCCCCTCAGCCTCCTTTTCTCCAGGCTGGACAACCCCAGCTCCCCCACTGCTCCTCATAAGGCTTGTGCTCTAGACCCCTCACCAGCTTTGTTGACCTTCTCTGGACCCACTAGATTTATACATGGGTGCAATTTAGCCCAGGAGTCTAAAAATATAACTGTCTAATTTTGTTAACGTACAGTGTGGAAACCCTAGTATGTTTTGACCTCTGTAGCTAATGAGCTTTGCAATCAGACCATAGCAGTTTAAGTCACATATGTATCATGCCTCGTGAGTGTTTTGTTTGGTGGTGGGGTTTTTTTTGTTTGTTTGTTTTAAAATCTAACATTCAGGTCTGTCACTGAATTAAACGTGCAATGTTAACTACAATGCCTCTTAGTATATCCTGTTAATGGTTATTTCTGCTAAAACAAGATAAAATATTGCAGTTGCTTTGCTTCAGAAAGGATGTAAACAGTTTAATTGGGAACTAATTACTTATTAGCTTCCGGCATCATGCGCTGTTGATCAGTTAGAAATGTAAGTGCTGCTGTTTCCTGGCATTTCAGTCCCCTACTGAAGTCTCGGAGGTTAAATGTAGGTGACCCAGGGTATACCTTTTCTCACTAGCAGTTCTGCATTTCTCTGTCATTTTTGAAATATCTTTTATAGGTGACCCCTGCGTGCATTTAATCATTAAAAAAAAAAAAGCTAATGTTTCATGGAAAAATACTCTTTTCCTTTGTATGCATTTTTATGAAGCAGTTTGATGTATAGTAAAGCTTCAAAGGGTTTCACTGGCAAAACAAACAGAAGACTATGATATGTGTGTAACTCTTTTGTTGTGACAAACAGGAGGTGCATTTAATTTCCTAAATTGAGATTATCTCAAGTGGGAGTAGCACATTTCCTCTTCCAGTTTGGTTCAGCTGCAGCAAAAGGGGTTTTCATCTTGTCTGGTTCAAAACTTCAGAATATTATGATTCAGTTTTGATTTTTTGAGAGGTGTAATGGTTCCTCGATACTAACAAGCAGCTTTCTGTGGTGTTGTTAATATGGTTATTTCAATGTTTAATAGCATTGCACAGTATATTGAGTGATAACACTGGACAGTGTGTTTAGTTTTAATTTTTTTTTCCCCTGTAGTTTCACTGTTTGTGTTTGGAATTCCTTTTTTACTCAAGTGATACTTTTGTTGCTAACAGTTAAAGTTTGCTAAATATAGAATTTTTTTCTTGCAAAAATGTTTCATAAAAATCACTGAGTGTAAATGCAGCAGTAATCTGGGTCTGATCTGCATAAATGCTCACTACATTTCACCTATACATGAAGTTATTGACTGTACAGATAATCATCTCAGACTCCTGTGGAACTGATCCTTCATGATTCAGTTTTGACCCAACCAAACAAAAAACAAACAAAAAAACCCAAACCCACCACCGCAAAAAAAAAAAAACCCGAACAAAAAAAAACCCCAACAAACCAACCAAAAAACCCCCAACCAAAGCAAAGCTGAAACAGTTGTTCTCAGCAGTTGAGTAAACTTAGGATGTCCAGTCTTCATGGTCCAGAAGACCAGCAGAAGGCAGGGAACAAAGGCTACGCAGGAAAAAAAATGAACTCTGAAGACCTGCTTAGAGATGTCAAGGTGGAGGGAGCTCGTATAAGCTTTTCGTAAAGGTTTTCCTCTCTTGGGCACAAACTGTTTCTCCTGTGACCAGGAGCAAATGACAGATCGGTGCCTTAAAGACATAGTGCTGCTCAGTGCCATGGCTGCTACTGAAAGACCCAGCTGTGCAAGGTGCGGTGCCCCTTCTGAATTCAACTTGTCTTGACTACAGCAACAGCCCATCTGTGGTGTGGTCCCTGTGATGCTCCTGGGAGTGTCATTATCTATGGTGTGGCCCATGGATTTCCTTCTTGGAAGTGTTACCTGTAAAGGCTTGTTCTTACTTGCAATGGTATTGGAGGCCTCCTCTCTGATGTAGCTTCAGCTCCTGCTCAGGAGAACACAAACTGTCAGAAAACTTGCATTCTGAGCAGGCTGGAGACTCTGCGGGTAAGATCGTGGCTTCCAGTCCATCCTCTTTACCTTGCTCTGGTGACCAGCTCTCTGGCTTACTACTCTTAGGCCGCACTAAGTTATGCTAAGGTTTGACTTGAACAGAGGCTGAAGAAGTCAAAACAGGTGGCTTTAATGTGCCTTCTCTCTAGGGTCCTGTTCCCAATAATGATTAGTAGGTAGAGCAGTCAGGGCCCACCAGGACTTGAGGAGCGTGAATCAAATGGCCCAGGCCATGCTGAGATATTTGTCTGACCAAGAGCAAAGGGGAAGTAGCATCTGAAGTTACAGCTGCAGGTGTTTTTGTGACAGAGAAATGTTCTTCTCCAGGCTTACCTTTTGAATAAAAGATGTGTTTGGTTATGTTTTGCAAGCATAGTTAGTGTAAATAATGTCATCAATATTTTAGTTAGTACCTCAGAAATGTCAGTCCTGCAGCCAGGATCGTAATTACTTATGATTTGGAAAGAGCGATTGACTGAATCTTTATACCTGAATTTCTAGATCATTAGTGCAGCTCGAGACAAAGGATATCTAAAGTATACCGCTTCTACAAGCAGTAATTAATTCCTTTCCAGCTGTTCTTGGCTATTTATTTATTCCATACAATGCACAGTCATTGATTTTCTGCATTTACTGTCCCATCAATTTAAAGACTGAAGTCAGGTAGAGACAGGTGACAATGAAAAATATTTTATTACTACTTCATAAAGGAAGCTTAACTTTTTTCTTGTCTTGAAACATATTTTGCTTATTAATATTTATCCAATATGATACTAAGTACAGAAGTTGATTATTTGCCAGGTTTTCATCATCGTGGCTGATGTTACTGCTACTTACTGAGCAAAACTACTGTGAGCTTATTCTTGCTACCTTGCTGTGACAAAATGCATTCAGTAGTATTGCCAAAATGTCCACATAGAACTGCAAGCTGTTGTGATAAGTTCTGTTAGGACTATTTATCTGCTTAAAGGTAGGTTTTTATTTCACTCGGTGATGAATATACTTGAGGCGGAACATAAACAACTATGGAAATAAAGTATTAAAGCGACTGCATGCAAAAGTGTATACTATAAATTATTAAAAAGACTGCAGAGCAAATGGAGACTTTCCTCCTCCGCAACGATGAATTGCAAAAGGGATCATGCATAGTTGTGGTGGTGGTGGCAGCAGGATCTGTATTAGCAGGTTTGTACGTAGCTCCAGACCGTGCTTCTTGAGGCTTGGGTCAAAATCAGCCTTTTTAGCCCATGAGGACTGTGTGCTGTTGTCATCATCACTTAGGTGGGAGTCTTTGTCAGTAGTAGGAAAGACTCTGTTCCGTGAGGCTGGCCAGTGACTCTGTTTAGAATGATGGTGGGAATCAAGTCAAGTGGGAGGTAACAGGACTGAATGATGAATGCTTTAACTAGTTTATAGTTTTTTTCCTTAATCAGGGCATCTTCATAAAGATATTAATTTTTCCTTTTGGGTGATATTGTATCATTTCTATGCTGGAAGTCCTCGTGCATCTGTGCAGAGGAAATGGCTTGTAACGTGTACATCTCCAGTCAGACACTGGCTTAATGGGACATAACAGGAGTCTGGGTGCTTCAGATGTGTTGTGGAAAAGGCAGAATCTGTAACAGCTCTTCTTTGAAATATAACTTCTCCTTCCACCAAGATATGAAGAAGATGAGGAAAACAGTATGTGGAACTATAAGCCCCGCTAGTTAAATTCCATCTCTTACCATAGTTTATTCTACATTAAGCACCCATGAAAGTGTGGATGCTTTATTTCTCCAGCTAAGGTGAACAGGACAGTTTCTCTTTGGTCAGACTGTGCAGTTCCAGTTAACCAGTGAGGCGATAATTGCTCTGGATGCAGAAATCCCTCTGCTGAGGGGTGGAATATGACACCCTCAGTGGTCCTGGCTCTGGTTGAGGGCAGAGGGATTTGATCGCCCTTTCAGAATGGTTTGGTCTCTAGGGCAGGAGCTGGGTAAACTGTCTGGTTCTGCTCAACTTCGTGTTTGCCTGCGGAGAGCCTAATCACTCTGTTGGTTACGCTTGTGCGTTGGGAAGAAGGTGGTTCCTCTCCCTAGAAGCGGTGGTGCACATCTCACGGTGATTGCACCAAATCCACAACCTGGGTATGGTGCGGTATTTGCCCGACTCTGAGGTTTTGCGTTGTAGTTCTTCCACTGGTGACACCTCTCAGTTCAGAGGTCCTGCTTACCCCGTGCTCCTCTAAAAGGTTGCTGCTTCCACCATCAGGTCGGTTCAACTTTGCATGGCTGTGCTTTCAGGGAGGGTCTGCACAAAGATGCGTTATCAAGGATGCTTCTCAGGAAGGTGTTTTCTCTGAGCTGGGTTAGGACACAGTTCTCTGAACAGCCAGAGCAATGCTGGTAGTGGTAAAGAGATGGGCTGGAGGGGCACAGCTGCAGGCTCCTCTCCACTTTTCCATTTGCCCCCTGAGACTGTTGCTTGCTCCCACCTCAGCAGGAGGAACCCTGCCTGCCTGGGTGGACTCCACCTTGCTCCACCTCCTCTGTGGAAGGGTACCCGTTTCTATCTGTGGCTGTGCAAATGATACTGGAGGGATCATTTGAAGGAGGAAAGCCTGAATTCGTGAGAGATGGGAACAAATCTGCTTGCAGCTTTCTTACTGAAGCTGCAGATGGTTGTGCTGATGCCTGAGCTAGTGGTTTTGTGTATCCA
Source organism: Dromas ardeola (assembly GCA_013398915.1). Lineage (NCBI taxonomy): Eukaryota > Metazoa > Chordata > Aves > Charadriiformes > Dromadidae > Dromas > Dromas ardeola. The sequence continues at coordinate 311,391 of VYZM01005622.1, read as the reverse complement.
CATGGGGCTACAGAAATGGAGGAAGGTAAAGCAATCATGGCAGCCTACCCTGTCTGTAAGTTTTCTATTTCTGTATTTCCTGGATCATTACCTAGCCCTGCCTGGATCTCTTTGCTCGTCATCCAAACAGCTGATTTCCTGAAAAAGGTTCTTGTTTGATTCCAGCCACCTCCAGCTCTCTTGCATGGACGTTTCTGGAGAGAAGCCCTACCCTCAGCAAGCACTTAAGCCACCACCGCTTTGGTTTATCTTTCCAGCCAGTGCTGGAGCTGAGCGATGACTCCTCGCTTCCCACACCTTCTGCAAGGTTTTGCCTATTTCTGCCAGACAAAGGGCTGGCTCCATAAGGGTGCAAACCAGATACAAGTATTTAGTCTGGGGCAGAGCAGTTACTCTTGTCCTGTTCTGCCAGTTGAGAGTGCTGACAGGATTACATACAGAAATAAGGCAGCTTCTGTCTCATAGCAACAGCTTGTTCCATCAAGTGAGTGCCTCCTGTTTCTTTTACAGGCTGGCTTTATGGAAAGGAGAGGAATTCAGCGATAACCTCCTTGTTTCTAGCATTAACAAGAAGTATTTATGTATCCAGCTATTTAAGCTATTTAGGAACAATATGGTGAGCGAACTGTTTAAAAGAGGATGATTAATGTATGCAAACCACATTGTCCAGCTGAAATTTGTTTACTGCACTAAAATGTCAATATTATTATCCACTATTATCTTGAAGTGGTAGTATTTCCGTCTTCAGACAATGCAGCATTGCTAGAATACCAACGAGGCAGATGCAGTGGGGAGGCAGGGGACTTCTGAAGCTCATGATGACTCCTTATGTAAATCTGTGTGTCAGATTCATTCCATATCTGTTATTTTGGGAAATAATGAATGAGGTTTTAGTGCATGTTTCTCAAAACACATTATTTTCTCTTCATTATTTCAAGTGTCCTTAGCCATAAGAAAGAATAAAAAACCCTATGGAATTTGAAAACAGTTTTTATGTAGTAGATATGAGGATGTGATTCATGATCATCAGGTGAAAAAATAATCGGTTTGTTTGAAATTATGAATAGTATTTAAAGTATTTAGCGTCTAAAGTGGTGGTGGGTTTTATTTTTTTTTTAAATTCAGTCTTTACCCTGGTTTTAGTGACAAAATGCTGCTCTGTTTCTTCAGCCTAAGTTGTGAAGATACAGTCAGGAAGCCAATTGCCCCAATACTTGCTTGCAGCAACACAGTGGGTATTTGTGGATATCTTAAGGGCTCGGTTACTTAAAGGTCACCCTCTGTTTGACCTGTCAACGCTTTAAAACTCTGACAGAAATAGTTAAACTATTGAATGGTCACAAAGGATGACAGTAAAATCCCAGTATGCATCAAATCAGTTGCTGCATTTGTGACAAACCCGTCTGTCTCTGCGGAAGCAGGATGGAGTCGCTGTTGGGATGGGCTGACTGCTGGATCCCAGGAGGAGAGATGTGGGCTGGGGGCAGAGCCCCCACGAGCCCAGAGGAGGGTGAGCAAAGGCTGGGTGCTGCTTCCTAGCCCGGGTCTCTGGACTAATATGTTTGGCAAGAAATTCACCCGAGGAGGCAGATGTTTTTACTTTCTAGTTTTAACCTTGGTGTAAAAAAAAAAAAAAGTAAAAGAGTATTTGTGCAGGGTGTGGGGTGGGTGCTTGCAGCTCATTACCAAATAACAGAGGCCAAGAGACAAATGTGCCGAGCTCTCATGAGACAGACCCATAGGGAGAAAAAAGGATCAGTGAGCGCCTTGAACTAATTTGAAATAGTATTTCTGGAGATCGGTGAGTTTGGGATGATTGAATGGGAAGGGGAAGGAAGCATCTGAATTAGTTGAGGTTTTCTGTTGCTTTGTGTTCAGTAGCTTTGGCTGTTCCACAGTGCTGGCTCGCTTAATGGCTCATCATCATTGCTAATTTATATTCTCTACAAAAGCCTCGCGTACTATCTTGAATCCTAGTCACCCTCTAACATGTTTTATTGAATTTCTGATCTGAAGGGTAGATAATAATTATTTGTGCCCACAGTTGTTATTACAGGCATATCTCCCAGCCTGATCTGGAGGTGAGAATCAAAGTTGTTTGGAAGTAACACCCGGCTGCTGCGGGAACTTTGTGATAATGAACTTTGCAAAAGAAACACAAATCTTACTGTCTGAAGGCTGACCTGAAAATTCGAGCCCAGTCTTATCTACCAGTGTAATTTAAAATCTTCTCAGACTTGTTGCCCAGAATCGCTAGCTCTGGTGCAAAAGGCTGTGCAAGGCCTTTCAGTGCTTGGTCCTCTGCCTCCAAGTCCTGTAGTAGGGCTGCCAGTGTGAACCCTCTGCCACCTGGCAATAGCAAACACCTGTGAATGAAGAGAATGGTTAGAGAAAACCCAAACCCGCACAGGCAGCATGGCTCCTGAACTGTGTGGAAGCTTCTAGATATTTCTAGTGCATGATCTCGTCCTGAACTGGGGTTTCTTTGTGTGCGCGGTGCGTGAGATGAGCCTGGCGCTGGGGAGGGGATGCTGGAGTGCTGGCTGAGATGCTGGAGTGTAGTTTGAACAGCACAGCTGCTCCTACAGCCCTCTTCAGTCTGGTCTGCTCCTTAGCAATTGCCCTGATGTGCCAAAATATGCTCTGCAGCCACCGTTGAGCCACCCTCCAGCCAAACTCAGCAGTTTGAAAGCCTTTGAGGGTCTCTGGTGATGCTTGCCAGCTGTGGAGGGGGTTTTTTATTGCTTACTGCCTTTGTGTTCTTAGCCCACAAGCCTGACTGAAAGGACAGAGAGAAGGGATGATAAAGCTCAGTCAGTGAATTAATTTTCAAAAACACATCTTCGAGAATGCTAGCTGTCAGTGTAACCTTTGCCTTTTTGGAAACATTTCTTAACAATCTCCCTGAATTGCCACTTCAATGTATTTCTAAGTTTTCCACTCTAATTTTGTTCTACCCATAGTTAAACATCAGATCCTGCAAGACGACAGTTGGCTCTTAGGTGCTTCCATGGTCGATTTAGACAAGATTCGGTGTGTTTGAAATCAGGTGTTGATATATGCAATAAAGAGAATTATGGGCATAAGTGGTAAGAAAACAACATATCCAGTCTAAATATGAAGATTTAAAAATCCTTCTTGGGTGAAGTAGAGTTTTGTTGTTGCTTTATTCTCCCTGTCTGCCTATATCTATCTTGTGATAACTTATAATAAAATATAGGACACTGCAATTTTGTGTCTGTAAATGACACCTAGCACATAGTGGGAGCTTCTTTCTGTTATAGTGGTCCAGCTAGCAGCAACTGAGAAAACTTCCTGAGCTTCCCTCCCTGGTCCCTCTTCCAAATGTCCATACTTTTAGTTATGTGTTGACTGTTCCAAATGATCTACCTTTTGTGTTATAAGGCGAACAAATCCTTCCATTGTAAAATTTTATCTACTTCATCTTCTCTGTATTCCTATAGATATTTTTTTGAATTATGCTAGTATTGGGTAATCTTGTGTCAATGGTGAAGGGCTTTCCAAGCTACTTAAGGTCTGATGATTTTCATTCAACGCAACTGTGTGTGGTAAACCCAAATGGCTTGTTTGGTGGACGTGTTAATTTGCAGCAGCAGGTGATGTGGTCCATTTGTGCATGCATTCAGTTATTTATTTAAAAATTATAATAAGCTGGGTGAAACTCTATAAAAGTCTTAAATTTTCAGGAAGCATTGCAAAGAAATTGCTATTATGAAACTAAAATTCGTAAGCAGTCTTAAAAAAAAAAAAAAGTCCCACAAAAGGTAATGCTTATGCTTCTGGGATTAGCTAGGTATGCACTCCCTATATCCTAACCACAGCAGTATTATTGGATTTGGAAGCTGCAGAAAAGATCGTATGACTTTCAGTAGGTTTTCAGAGAAGGCCATCACAGTTACAGTAACATTAGTAAGGCTATAATAAATGAGGCTAGGAAGGAAATGTGATAGCTCTTACTAGAGCAAATGAAAAAGTGGTGAAAAGCAAACAAGCTTTCCAAGTCCCAAGCCTTTACTCAAGTCTGAAACCAAAGCATTAACTTAAGCAAGCTACTGACTGCAGACAGTTGTCTTGTGTTTAATTTAGCTGTCATCTCTTGGCATCCAGTCATGCTGCATCTGGAGTACTGGGGGATCTGCTACCTGCAAACAGGGAAGACACTTGTAGAATCTAGCAATGTTTCTTACTGGTCTGACAAAACAAGGAGCTGTGCTGTACTCTGTATTGTAGAGTGCCTTCATGGGGTATTGAATTTGTTGACAACATTGGCTGAGCACCCACATAACTTTTTTTTTTTTAAAGAATATGTAAATGTATTACAGTGCATTCATTTCATAAGAAAATAGTGACAATATACTTCAGAAGTTTTCAGTAGAGTTTATTTTGACTTCTGTTAGACTTTTTATGATGTCTGTCAATGAAAAGAATAATCTACACCATACTTAGACATGTAGTTAAGTGGGCAACCCCAGGATTAGTTTCAATAGAGACTTTTTACAATTAAATTTTAGGATCCAGTAGAAAACATTCTTGCTTACAAGTATGTGATAGATCATGGGCAGAGAGCAAGTTGTAGTCCGTCTTCTGGTTTTTGTAGAGATGACAAGAAGAGAGATCTTTAGATTCCAGTGATTTACATCTCTGACACAAATAAATATAACTTATGAAATTGAAAAATTGCCAGTAAGACCATTCCTAGGTTTTCCAAGCTCTGTAACACAGCAATATGCAAAAAAAAAAAACAAACCAAAACCTAGGAAAATTTGATTTAGTGCAACATTGGAAGTGTCTTACCAAGACAATTTGACCTGTTTGATTTAAAAAAAAAAAAAAAAAATAAAAAAAAGTGTCTGATACTGTGCCTGCAACTTCTTCATGCGTGGAAAAGCGTAGGTGCAACAGTAGGATCATTGTTTCACGGGTGAGGATTGTGCTCTCATGTTTTAGCAGGTTGAGTAGAAACTCCTTGGAAAATGTGGTTCAATCCTGTTATAGCCTTTATGTTTAACACATTATGTTAAATGTATTTGTGACTGTCCCTATGGCAGTGATAAATGGCTTATTGGATCAGAGGTCTGGGATAAATCAATAAGGAAACTTCTCCTTCAGTATGTTTGTATCTGCTGATACCTGGAGGGATGTTATTGAATATCAGAGATAAAAGAAAGAACTCCCTAACTACTGGCAAACTGCTGTTAGGCAGACAAGAGTCTTGGAGGAATTAAAAATAATAAAAATTAATTCTAAGCAATTTAGAAGTAAAATAGATCAGTAATCGCTTCACGTAACATCTATCAAAGAGTAAGACCCTCTTCCATATTTCTAAAAGCAGAAGTTTGGTGTGGCTAGTGGAAACTGGAAAGCTTCTCATCCAAGCAATTACCTGTGTCAGCACCTCTTTCTGCACTCAGTCATATGAATAATTTAGTTCTTTGGTAATGTCAGCAAGAACTGTTTACAAAGCTTCCTTTACATTAACTTCCTAGTCTTTATATATGGGCTTTCCCCCCCTGCACCCCAAAATACCTATATACAGATGAAATCCTTCCTTAATGGCAGCACCCCGTTGCAGTGCAGGAGTTGCAGAGAAAGCAGCGTGGGGGTGGTGAGACGAGGTCCAGCTCCCATGCCTATTCCCTGAAGGACTGATGGTAGCGGGGGGGCTGCGGCTTCTCTCATAGCAGCTTGAGTTTTTCTTCTGTACATTGCTATTCTGAACTGCTTGTGGATGATATGTTGCTGTATATTTTTAGGGTGGTTTTATGTTGTTCACAGTGATGGAATGCCACTATAATTTTTGTGAAAGATTCAGCGCAGGGTGTCGTTAGGGATTTAAGAGTATCAGCTGCCAGGCAAAAGTAGGGGTATTTAATCTCTTTCATGTTTGTACTTTCCAGCTTTGCTGAAACAGTGAGAAATCATCCCTGAGTATATTCATCTGGGTAAAACACTGTCACTGAAGTCCCATGTCTTGGTGCAGGAAAGGGAGAGGAGTAGGAAAAAAAGCAGTTTTGTATTAAGGGATGAGTATCTTGCTCAAATCTGAGCTGGTGAATATTGCTCAGGGGAACAAACATGGTGGCAATGAGTCTTTCCATGGTCCCAAGCCAGAGGAGCTATGTGTATCTACATCACAGTCTTCAAGCTGTGGGAAATGTGATGCCTGCCTCTAGCAGGGTCGTTTCATTAAGCGAACTTAGGCAACCTGTGGAGATGACGTCAGTTCAACTGTCTTCTGTATTCTCCTTCTCAGCATATGAGGTTCAGGTAATTCTGCATCTCAGAGATGTAATACAATGAGGAACCCTGTTGAATCCAAATGTGTTACACGGTCGGAGGCCAGTCAGTCCTCACTCCCTGGCATTGTGAATGAAACATGAAAAAAAGGGCCACGTAGATGCAGACTAAACTAGCAATGATCCGCTCTAAATAAAATGCAGGCAGAAGGCCACCAAGGTTCTCAGTTTCCTGCTCTGAGTTTCCAAAACATGGTTCATCTTTGCCTCAGAGAACACTCAAAGTCTTCAGGTAGCTGAACTGAAGGAATGCAGGGGAATGGAGGGGGCTCACTGACACTGCTGTCACAGGGCAGGTTCGATTTAGCTGAGCAATGCTGGTGCTGCTGAGGGAAGGGGAAACACGGCAGAGAAGCTCATTGAGGAGCCTGTCAGTGACTAAGGATGGCAGTCCCATCCCTAAAGTAGCAGCCCCAATCTAATAGCAGGAGGGCAGTGACATGGTGGTGAGGAAATTGAATGTTATAATGAGTCGTCCTTGTTGTAACATGCCCCATTGCACTGAAAATATCTTCCTAGGCATTTTGAAATAGGAGGAAATGTTAAATTATGAGGAATATATCATAAACGGTTCTGTTATTCAAGGAAGGACTATGCGGTGACCTGCTTGTTGGGTTTTGGGGTGATGGTGGGCATCACAAGGTGTTTGGACAGGTTCCTAGGAAGGGAAGGAGAGGACCCAGTGGTCAAGGTCTTTTGCCTGTATCCTTGGCACAGTGAATCCAGAGGTCCTGGGGAAAATACCTGGACAGTAACTCCCTCTGGCGTGCTCTCTGTAAGGCTTCTTTTGTCTGTTAGCAGTGATTAGGTAGGAAATAGAAGGGAAGAGTGGAACCAAATGGAGTGCTGCTTAATCATGCACGGAGGAAAATAAAACCCAAAAAGGCATAGGTATTTCTGCACTAATACCAGAAACCGAAGAAGTAAAATGTGGAACCAAATGCTTGTCTTGAAAAGAGGAGACTGACATAATATGCATCATAAATGTGGCAGGAGGATGGCAAATGCTGGGATAATGCAGTATCAAAGTACAGAGAAAGACCAGAGTAGTCTGAGCTGACAGAGAAACCGTGCTGTCTGCTAAAGCTTAAAATCAAGTTGGATCAGCTGCCTGCCAAAAGTAACGTAAAATCCCAGTGAGTTTAGACATAGAAAAGGAAAACATGGCAGTAGGGCTGTATTATTGCTGTCAGTGTGGTTACACCAACAGTGATATGGAGGAAGATGGGAGGGACCATAGAGGGATGAGGTACAACAGCCGTGTTGTACCTCATCCCCAATGTCTGTCTGGATTGGGTACCTGTCTTATTGGGATGAGATACTGAAACTAAGCTTTAGACGCTGTCAGTGGCAACTTCATGGGCCGACTAATGAGAGGATTTATAAGGGAACAGGCAGCAGCTGGTCCCTGAGCGTGCAGAGCAGTTTCCAAATGTCACAGCAGAAAAGCTGCCCTGTGGTAGTAACTCCAGCGTGCGTAAAGTCAACATCTCTGCAGGGGCAACAAAAGCCAGAAGATTCCCTCCCAGGAGCTAAGGAAAACACTACTGAGAGAGCAGAAAAAGAGGGTGTTTGTTTGCGGTGTTGGTCTGTTTGGCTTTTGGTTTCTTTTAAACAAACACTGAAAGGAGTAGTTAAGGGTCAAACCTTTGTGGTGGTTTAAAGACATTGGATCAGAGACTCCCAAAGACAAGAGTATTGCCTGTCAGGAAATAAAATAAAGGAAAAGTGAAAACACTATGGTTATATAACAAGGAAAAAGAGGGTACTGTAACAAAAAAACCCAAACAAAACTCCCAAAACAAAAACCATCCACAGCAAAAACAAAAAAAAAACCCGACAAAACAACACTGACCCCAAAGACTCCTTTGAAAAACAAAAGTGGGATCCACATGAGGAATGTAAGAAATAACTGAAACCTGGCAAGTCAGATTGTAAACTTGTAAAAAGTGTAATTAATTAATTAAATGAATAATATTTTCTTTGCAAATACATTGGGAGTGGGAATACTGCCACTGATTTCCCCTCCCTTCCCCCCAGGGCCAACAGACCACTGTAGTGGACAGGGTTTTTTTTTTCTCTTTTTAAAAAAGAATTCAGAGAAGATAGTTGTATTAGTAAAATCAAATTATTTTTTACTTTTGCCTTCTCAGAGAAAAATGTTGGAGACTTACATGCCACAACCCTCTTCTGTAAGGCAGGGGGTACCGAAGGATTTGTGTCAGTGTCTGTAAGAAAGGTGACTGGAAGAATAAATAAGTAAAATAGATAATGACACTAAGTCGTCATGATGGTATGATATTCATCGAAGAACTGAGAAGTTAATTGTGAAAAGTAATCACTCACTTTAATATGATTCTGCACCAGAAGACTGAAAGTATGGTGAAGGCCAGGGGGGAGGCAAGAGTTTCCAAGGAAGACCAAAAAGCCCATTGTCTACATCTGGGAGATTAATTGAGGTTACTTTCAAGAACAGAATTAACCTTTAGATAAACATGATGTGTAGCAGAAGAGCCATTATGGATTTTGCAACACGAAGTTATGCCTCACTTATCTATCGGAGTTCTTTGAAGCACGCAATGAGTATGTGAACAAAGATGACACCCATGTGATGTGATATACTTGGAGTTTCCATAGGTGTTTGACAAAATCCCCCACCACTCTTCATTAAAAAAAATAAATAAATAAAATTTCAAGCCTGCAATGGACCAAAATGGTAAGTCTTCATATAAATTAATAATGCATGAAAAATTGTAAAGTGCAGGTATGAATAAAATGGGCAAATCTCAAGGTGGAGTAAAGTACCAGTAAACTATTGCAGAGGTCTTTGCTGGAGCCAGTGCTGCTCAATATAATGATAAATAGCTTGGAAAAGACAGTGAATAGTGAAGTGATCAAGTTGCTGATGATACTTAGGTGTTCAGGGTGATCAAACTGTGACCTGACCAAAAAAATTGCAGACAGGCTTTATGAGTTTCAGCAACTTGGCAATAGGAGGGCAAATGAAAATCAATGTATTGATTTGAGCTGCCATTTTCCCTTCAGAAGTGACGTCTTAAGATTATAAAAGACATTCCTGTGAAAACAACCTCTTGGTAGTGGACACACCCCCAAAAAACAAAACCAACCAACCAAAAAAAAAACAACCCCCAAAAAACCCCAAAACCAAATCAAATGCTAAGAGTTATTAGGGAAGGAATGAAGAACCAGCAGAATAGTTCACAGTGGTGCTGTGTAGGGCAGTGATGCACCCATGCCTCGAACGTTGTGTGCGGTTTTGGACTCCCTTTCCTATGGTCTGCCACTTATAAAATGATATAGCCTCAATGGAATGGGCATGGCCAAGAGTGACAAGGCTGAATAAAGGCACAGGATGATTTCTGAAAGCGGACTGATGAACAAAAATATGATTCTTCAGCTGAAAAAGTGCTGTAGTGGAGGTCTATGGGTTTGTGACTGTCAGGGAGGCGATACCTAGGGAAATACTGTTCACTGTGTTCTCCAGCAGAAGAGCCAGCAGCACCAAGCATAGCTGGTAGGCTACAGGTTCAAAGCACATGAAAGAAATCCTTTTTCTGCACAATGTAGTTAAGCTGTGGAGCTTGTCACGTGGCACTTTGCTGCGTTGTTTCACAAAATGACAGAACAGGTTTCAGAAATATCTCTTGAAGGCTGTTAAATAGGAAGATGGTATTTCTGGCTGAGGAAGTCCCAGATGTGCAAGCTAGCGTGTATTCTGAGGGCGTCTTGGTGCATGCTTTGCCTCCTTATGAGCAGCTGCCCTTAGGGGCTCTGCTCTTGCTGGATGTGGAGAGCATAGGTGGGCTTTTGCTTGGGTTGTACAGCCTTTCATACCTCACAGAAAATAGAAAACAAGTGTATGGGTGGATAAATACCTGTAAATTACACTAATATTCTGTTGATTTGGGTTTTTAAATGGTATTTACAAATAAATCCTCTCCTCAACCCTTATATTTCTATGGCTGCTTTTAGAGCTGCTGCCTTGAAAGAAGCAGGTGAGACTTATGCTCTGCTGTAGGTGAAGCAGACAGGACTCTAGATAACACCTGTTGACCTAGAGCAAGCTCACCAAAGAGTAGACAGGATCACTGGTGAGTGAAAAGTGAATTAAATGCTGTTTCGTTTGTGGTCTGTTTGCAGTTGTGTAATAGGTTGGCTTTTTTGGACCCCTGATCTGTCAGCACTAGGATACATGCAACTTCACTGACTGATAGGAGTGTGAAATGGGTGGTGAGGAAGAGGACTGGGGAAGGCTGTTCATGGAAGCAGCCTGTGCTTGGCTTAGGTGCACTTGCGTTTCACGAGCATGCCAAGGTGCACAGCGTGACAATCTAAGTTTTGCAAAAAAAGTTGCATTTGTTCAATCAAAATTGCTTTGCCTTTTGGAAACTGGTATAAAATTGCAGGTAGAGTTTCATAAATTTATGTGATCCTGTTAGCTTGTGTTAGAAAATGGTATCTTTGAGTTAAAATATCGCTAACCAAATTATAATTAGTGACAAGTTTTTGCAGCAGTTTTACGATAGGAATTAAAAAAAAAAAAAGTCATTTATAGCTTAGGATGCAGATACTTTGTCATGTCTGTATTGCCAGAGGGCTCAGAAACCTCGGGAAGGCTTCTGTAGAAATCTTTCGTGTTCTTCCATTGAGAATGTGACCCAGCAACTGTTTAAAGAGCGAGACTCTTTAAATGATTTCTATTTTGGGTGTTTTCAGGGCAGAATAGAAGAATAAGGCTGGTACCAGGAAATACAGGAAGAGACAGGCCATTCACTTCTTACAAAGTAGGTCAACGTTCCCCACCGCCCGGGGTAAGCTCTTGGCTCCCCAGCATTTGTATCAGCTGAAGATGGGATGGGGAGCGTTGACTGTGCATCACCCTCTTGGCCTGAGGAGTCAAGTGACTGAGAAAGAACAGCTTCTCTGAGGATGAGTAGGAGATGATGGAGGCTTGGGTGATGGAGGCTCACTGGTTAGCTGAAAGGAAAGTTGCATGACCCGCTGAACCGTTATAATGCTTAAAGAAACTCTGTGCTCAGTTAACACACGCTTAGCAGTGTGAGAAGCAGCTTTAAATAATGCAAATACTGCCAGCAGCTAATCGGGAATAGTGATCTATGAATTGGTGCTTTTTATAGTAAAATGTTTTCTAGTACAGCCTTGAAAAGCATGTTGTCTTCCCTTCCCTGTTGGTGGATCTTCTTCTGAGCTGTATCAATGCCTTGGATTTCTTCTGCTCTCCTCCTAGAGCACATGGGAGTTGGTATTTGCGGTCCCTAATGATTTAGGGTACTGGAAACTGGCCTGTACAGGGTACATATGTGCAAAATGGATAACTTAAAATCCTATATTTGAGCATTCCTCATCACCATAATATCTTTTTTTTTAAAGGAAAAGAATTCAAAATAATATGTATTTCTTCAAAAAGCATAATTTTTTATTTTAAAGAATTTTTTAAAAGTTTAACTATTTTTACTTAAAGGGGATACCTTATAATGAGACCTACAGAAAAAAAATATTAATTGTCCAGGTTTAAAATAATCATTACAGTAATACATAGAATTAATAGTCTTAGTAGCTAATGCTTGACATATAATCAGCTTTGTAGTGGTTTTTCACTAATTCTCCTAGTCTAATTTTGTGTATATTTAATTGAGATAGCACGGCTAATTCAATTTCTTTTATCAACTCTACCCATAGCAAAGGTCTGTGAAGCTATTTACATTGTTGAGCTGGAATGTGAGGGAGACCCTTCCCTCTCCGTAAATCGATTGGTTCCTTTAATGCTGCAAGGTGCCCTGAAATCCATTATTTGTGGCGCAAAGTACATCTTGATTGAATTACGCTACTTACATTTCTGCCTATGCAAGCTCTTTTGTTGCTTTTCAGCTCACCTACAAAACTACAAGAAATGTTTTCAGTTTTGCTTTTTCTCTTTGCCCTTCAATTTGTGATTATTTTTTTAATTTTATTTTTTTTAATCTTGTGGTTGCTTGTGAAAGGGGAAAAAATATCTAAGGACGGTGTGGCAGGAGCTATCTGATTCCTGCTGACCTCCTTCACACGCTGGATGGAAATCCATGCATTGTGCATGGCCACAGTTCGGTGAAGCTCATAACTTAAACTATCACCATGATGTAATAACTTGAGGGGATGCTGGTGTCAGGAGCAGGACCCTGCCTGTTAGGAGCCAAAGGAGCTAGAGAAAGTGTCCACATAGCGCCTGGGTGTTAGCACTGAAATCCTTGCCAGGAGTGTATTCTCTGGGCTCTAGAGAGTAAGTTTCCCGCCTGCTTGATTGGCTTTGTAGCATCATTGCTCTTCCTGGAGAGGGTAGAAGGGATTTGTTTATTTTTATGTGTAACGTAAGCTTGAAAGGTGCCAGGAAGGTTGGAAACAATGAAAGCTCTGAGGAATTGAAGAGCAAGAGTGAAGGCACTAGACGGATTCCTTTTTTTTTTTTTTAAAATTACCTTTAAACTTCTTTTACTATAGAAGCACTGTGACTCAGCTTCGTAAATCGTGAAGGATAGCAACTGTTTAGAGAATCTTCTTGAATAAAGGTTCTTGGTTTATGATGAGTGAATTCATTTCCCTGAAGGCGTTCTGGCTCTGTGATGACCCAGACAAACTTTTGTACCAAAGATTTCAATTCTTCTTTTCCTATGCATGCTTCTAGTGAAAAAAGGAACAGATTCTTGGAAACACATGAGTTGTGAAACAAAACAGGAACAAATATAACTGACCTAACTAAAATGAAGAGGTATAGTGCATCTGAGGATTCCCTACCTCCTATACAGGCATGAAAAAAAGCAACCCAAACCAAAGCACTAAACCATTGAAGATCACCTCAGATTTCAAGTATTTGGAAGCAGAGATGGTACTTTGCAAATTTTAGTGTGTGCTTTAGATGTGGGTTGGTTGGGGTTTTTTTGATAAAAAATAATTGCACATGAAGTAAGACTCAATAGAATAAGGTTTTTTGTTGTTTTAAACATCACCAAAAAAATCTGTGTTCGTCATACATAGCATACATAGGATTGAAGATCTTATGCTTGGACCATAAACTTTTAAAATATGAATCTTCCATGTAGGATCTTCAGTGATAATGCAGCTGTTTGTGTAGTGTTTAAATAGCAAAGTAGAAATTTTTTGTATCTGTTTTCTAAAGTGCAGAGTATCAATGTTATTACTCTTACAGTGGAAATTCCTGGGATCAGTGAAGATCTGATGTCTACAAGGATTTCTTTGCTTGAGAACATTTGCCATCTTTTAAAAAAAAAAAAAAAAATAAATCCAACAAACAAACCCTCCCAAAAAACTTCCCTGTGGTAACACAAAATCCATGTCCTACACCTGAATATATGTTAAGGCTTGACTGCATGTGACTATTAATCTTAAAAACTATTTTTCTGCATTAATATTTCTGAAGAAAATAGGACAGCTTATTAATGGCATAGTTTTTTTATGTCTGTATAATTTCTAGTAGAACCACATTTGCACAGTTAACTTTCCTCAGAGGGGAAACGTATTTAACCCACGGCATCCTTCATTTTGGTGATCTGACAGAGGTGCCTTTACTGACAAACAATGATTATTTTTTTTCTCCCCCAGGCTTTTACCTGTTTGCAGCTGGATAAAGCGCAAACAAAACAAAGCAATCCATATTTGCGGTGGGGCATTGTCCAAAACCAGAGCATTTTGAGACGGAGAACAAGGCAGGTGACTATTTTAGAAAAGATACATATTTGGCAGGAGGGTTTTATCTGAAGGAATGTTGTATGGTTTCTATATAAAGTTCCCGGCTTTGTGTGTCTGACAGATGGGTGTGTCGTTGTTCAGGATTGTGACTCATCTCGTATATTCTAACTATAGTTATAAAATTTTTTTGAGAGGCATTTCATAATTTATTCACTGAGAGGAGTCCTCACAGCTGTCTGCAGGATGAAGATTTTTTTCAGCGCTTCAAAAGCAGGGCAACTACTTCTTTAAGTGGGATCCTGCTTGGGGCCCAGCTCTGGATTTGGAAAAAAAAGGGGTAGATGGACCAAAGGTGTATTGCCGTAGCTTTTCTCTTTGTGTTAGCTTTCCAAACCTGCCAAAGTCTCTGCTGTTTGCAGAGGAGGTTGATGAGAGGGGTAGCATGTATCAAATGTAGGTGAGGAAGAGGGGAATAGCCTTAAATACATCATACTGAGGTATATGGGATTATTCACCATGTTTTCTGCTTAATGAGCTCATCTGCCTGCAGTTACGGTATAAAAGGTAAAAGTGATGAATAATCATGAATGTTGCAACTTTCAAAACCTGGATAAAGATGGTTATTCAGACACCTGGTAGGGCTGCACACACAAAAAAGATGCTTGTAACTTCTCTTTTCCTTATCAGAAACATGATTCTGTTGATCATGATGATACAAGAAGGTGTGAGACTGCAGGTGAGAGCTGGCTGTGATTCGAGGGAGGGAAGGAGTGGGACCAGAGTTTGTCCCTGTCCTACAGGGAACGGGGGAGAAGAAAAGAGCAAGAAGAGGTTTAGGGTTTGGTGAAGGAAACTAGTTACAAAAACTTTTGCCACCAGAATTTCCCTGATCATCCCAATGAATTCTGCATTTCCTGTGTCTGCAGCTTGGTAACAGAAATAATACAGCTCTCCTGAAATCAGTGGGAACTGGTGAATGTTCATATGATTTAAAGTGGGCACTCTTGACACTGAAATACAGTGGGCATACTGTTAGCCATTTAGGGGGCGAGGGGGGAATTGTATTTGACTCGCATAGTGAGAAGCGATTGGAAAAAAGAACAAAACCTCTGACCACACGAGCCTTTGAAATGAGCACTGAAATGTTGATTTAGTGCTGCAGCACCTTGTTCTGTATCTCCCATAGCTCTGCCAGCCTTGCCTGCTTGCTTAGGACATGCCTGGTACACTGAGGTGCTTTCTCATTAGAAGATGTAATGCACAATGACTGGAATTAGGCATGACCTGTTCTCCTCTTAGTGCTAATAATGTTAGTGACTGCCTTTGAATGCAGAATTTTGAACACGTTTTGTTGCTTGAAAAAAAACAAAACAAAACAAACCCTTCCTAATGATATTGGCTATTGTACCGCATGACCCTGAGTGTAGTTTACTGTATAACAACGAGGTATTTTGCTTCCAGATGACAGCATAGAGCAACATTAGTGGAATCAATATCACATTAAAGATTCAGGCTCCATTAGGTTGATATGACAGATTATTTTCTCCAAGTGCTGACATCAGGCTTGGTTATGTCCATTCCTGGATCTTCATGAGGTAGCAATAGAGCTGACTCAGCCCTACTGGGAACTTCAGTCTCTCAGGAGATCCTCCCTTGTGCCTCCTCCAGTGGTCCCGTCCCTCCTGGCGCGGTCGCCCAGTTATCTTCACGGAGGTTGCAGCCGGTGCTGCATTGGGATGTCCTAGCACTGTGGTCTGTCCTGGGCTTGGTGCTGGCCGGGATGCTCGAGGTGGTCCTTGTAGGCCTTGCCAAGTGGCTGAGTTATCCAAAAGGGGAAGGTAGGTTGGAAGTGGTCCGTAGAAAGCCACCAAAGGGAAGGGTGATGCTGGGGAGGTCGACAGGAGAGCTGATTTCTTCATTGTCGTTTCTGTAACAATTTGCATGATAAGGTGTGGTGCAATAGCAGGGTACTGGAGTGGGATGAACGAGACTCAGCTTTGCTCTTGAGTTATGTCTCAGGCTCACTTTGTGGCCTTAAACAACTTCCTTTCAATTTTCCCCATAGGTAAATCAGGAAAATAATGCTTATTTATCTTTTTATAGTACTTTGAGATGCCCAACGGAAAGGTGGTGAGTATTATTACTCATAGACTTGGTTCTCTTTCCCATTTCTCTTATTAATTTTGTACATTAAAATTAAATGTTTACATCTCTTACTCTGGTAAGATTAATTTCTCACTTAAAGATGATGTTGTTTCATGCTTGTCAAATTATTGCTTGTAATGATGGTTATGCCAGTGTGCTGCTGGAGAGGCTACATCAAAGGAAAATGACAAAATGGTTTGAATTTCAAAGCCACAATTTTTACTGCACTGTGTGTAGTGCCTGGTAGGAAGGGAGTTCCCTGATTGAATATTCAGCTGTGTTTCTAGGAAACTGTTGGTCACCATTAACACAGTTCCTTCAAAGCTCAGGAGTAAAAATTTGCAGAGTCTTTTATGCAATTAAAAAGTTTTCATAATTACATTAGCAGGTGTTGTAAAGCTTTATGGTGTAGGGAAGTAAGGGGATAGTTTATAAAAGCAGCTGCATAACTTGTTTATCTACAAATAAGATCAATGATTTAAGTTTCTAACTATAGATGTAGATTGTCTAGCTCTATACTCTTGGTATTTAATTTTGGGTACTTCATTAGAAAACATCACTTTAAAATGTGATTTTAAAATGTCTAATCAGCTATTCCTTCTTCAATTCGATTCTCCATCAATGCGGAATTACATCTTCCCCTTGCTAATGAAGTAAATAAATCGATACAAATGACTTGCAGTCATAAAGTCTACTGAGTTATAAGCTTATGCAACACCACGAAGTCTACAAATTCATCACTTTAGTGACTCAGCTCTGGTTTATGAAGCAGCAAGCTGGTAGGGGAGGCAATAAGGCTGGCAGGAAAGCTAACAAGGCACAATTTCTCTTTTGGAATGGTCCGTTTTGGACTTTTTTTCTGCTGTTCCCTTGGAATGTGCTCTATGGGCTTCCCAGCCACTCCCATCCTCCTCCCTTGGGAAGTGCATGAGCCGAGGCTCCCAGCTCCGGTGGTGGTATCCATACGGATTTCCCAGCGCTCTGTGCTTCAGGCCTCTGCTCCCACTGACCATGTCCCGAGATGCTAGTGCTGCTGGGAAGTGGGATCGGTGTCATTGTTTCTCACTCCTTCTTTTGTACCTTTCCATCACTTTCTACTTCTGCTACCCTCAATATTTTTCCTTTTGAAAAAGGATTGCTGCTTTACAGAGAAATGGATTTAACGGTCAGGAGGAAGCAGGTGACCAGTCATCATTATATAATATATATATATAGAAGTATATGTATATATGTAATTTTCATGTCATAATATACAATATGTATAAAATTGTAGATTACATATGTGTGTATGGGATATATATACACATGTATGTGTATGTATATGTGTATTTATACATATCTACATACATACATGCACCACATATACGTAAATAAATAAAAGGTTTAAATCCTTTACAGAAGAGATTTAAAAACTGCTCAGATGAAGTTATGTTCCGAATCTGGTGTACCTTGTAATTTTATTATTACTGATGTGTTTATTTTTCGGTGGAGCCTGGAGTCTCTATGCAAGATTATAGCACTATATGAAATACATAGTAATCTCTTCAAGACAGGAACTGAATAAACACAGTGAAATGAAGGTAGAGGGTAAGCAGGCACAGAAAAGATAGCTGGGCTCTGCTGGCCTTTGCTTTTACCCCTGTGCATTTGTGAAGCTAAAAGCATTATCTTCCCAAAATCAGGATATAATATAATTGTATGTCGTTATGAGCTAAGTGATGTTATGCTAGGAGATAACTTTTGGTGATCTTTAGTTGATTGATTATTCTTTTTAAGTTCATTAAAATTGTTTGCTGAAAATCTTCTGTTGTAGTGAAAACAGTTTGGTGGTTTTTTTTTTTTGTTTGTAATTTGAATTGCTTCTCAGTAATGGAAAAAAACCTAATTGTTGTGGTTTTGGAGAGCAGTATGTTGCTTTATTGATATTTCTGGGTTTTAAGATTAAGTCAATGGTGATTACACAGTGCTCTGGGAAACTTACAGCTAGCGGCAACCAAGCAGAGACCAAAACCCTGCCCAGGCAGGTGCACACCTGCGTAAGGAGGTGGTGCAGCGCTGGAGGTGGAGCCCAGCAGCGCGGCTGTGGCACTGTGCGCTTGTTCTGCTAATTGGTCACGGTCTGACTGAGCTCAGATGGATTTCAATTTATGTCTCGAACGGATCACGGGCAGAGCTGGGAAGGAAACTGAATCTTCAGTTTCATTCACTTAGTAAGCTTCAGCTTGATCCATCCTAGAAATAGTTGGGAGCTCAGTTTGTCTCAAGGTGTCATGATTCAAAAAATTATTTGATAGACTTGTCTGAAGGCAATTTTTCATTGCATTTAGTGTGATGGGTGCCCAGCAGAGCTTGTGCTGTGACTGCTGAACTGCAGCAGCCCTATTCAGTCTGTTGCCTCTTCTAATTTAAATTTCGGATTTTGTTTCCTAAAATGGATGTTCCCTGCCTTCCTAGGGCATGGCTCTGTTTTCAAAGGAGTTGGTAAGAGATGCTCGTGTTTGACTGCCCTTTGAGTTTCTTCCACAATGCAACCAGGTTTGCAGTATAGACAGTCATTTCTGTGGCCTTTTGTAGCCCACCACAAAACCCAAAAAAACCCAAAACCCAAATCAGAAAGAAATGCTGATTTACTGAACCCTGATCAGGAAGAGGAAAACCAACAAGTGATGTAAAGGCAATCACCACCTCCCACCAGTAGACTGACGGTGAGCAGCGACTACCTTGGGCAGACTGTCTTCCAGTTTTATTGCAGAGCCTGATGTTACGTGGTCTGGGGTATCCATCCCTTTGTGCAGCCGGGCGTCAGCTGTCCCAGCTGTGTCCCCTCCCAGCCTCTTGCCCACCCCACTCGCTGGGGGGGACAGAGTGGGAAACAGAGGGGGCCTTGGCACTGTGCAAGCACAGCTCAGCAGTCGCTAAAACGCTGGTGAGTTACCGACACTGGTTTAGCCACAGATCTAAAACCCAGCGCCATATGGGCTGCGGTGAAGAAAGCTAACTCCACCCCAGCTGCACTCGGTACACCATATGATTAATTTGAAAATACAAATTGCGTCTGTAAGCTAGTATTTAATTGAAGGCAATTTTTAACATTATTGAACTTTCATTTAACTTACTGTAACTGGGTAGTAGGTAGAAAAGAAACACTTGGTTTCTATTCTGTTGCTCTCTGAAATAGAGAACTGGGGCAGAGGAAATGTAAGGAATAGAAAGGAGAAATGGTTCCTTTTAGTAAAGGCAAGCTTTATTATTATTATTTTTTTTTTTTTGCCAAGCATGCAACTTTAATAGCTGGAATATTTTTTCCATTTGTACTATCTTGGGTACAGACAAACTGTTCATTGCCACAACTGAAATGTCCATATGCAGCATATCTAACAGACAAATTTCGTTCAGATGGCTTTGTAAATGAATTTTATGTGGAAAGGTTCAGATGAAGGAGCTCTGTAACACCTTCTTTAACACTATATTAATTCACCAGGAGATGAGTTTGCCGCATGTATGCACATGTAAAATGAAACTCTCTTTCTTGAAGTACACTCCATTCATGATAACACCTAATATATTGTGTTTCTGTGACAGCTTCAGTGGGACTCTGTTTCCAGTCTTCAGTTCTCTGATGACTGTGGATATTACAGCTCTCTCCATGCTTTAACCAAAAAATTACATGGCTGTGGTCTTGGTCTGCTTCATTGATTAGACACTGAATAAGGATTAAATTGGAGTTTATTGATGCAGAGGATATAGTGCTGGATAAACATCTATTTGGAGAACTGAAGGTAATGTTTTCTGGAAGCCGCCAATATCTACTTCTCCCCTTTGTTGTCCTTGCTTCTATTGCAATAAGAAAGGGAATTTGCGTGAAGTTTCAAAAATTTGATGTTAGTTCAGAATTCATAAGGTGAGATTGGAGGGTAAAGTTACTGACCTCTGTGGATTTAACTTGGCTTTCAATCTGTCTTTCTATAGGTGGTCTTAAATGCTGCACCCACTGTGTCAAAGGAATCGTACCACATTATCTGCTGCTTCTGTTATTTATGCACCCTCTTGTTTCTGTTTAGACACATCTTTTTATGCTGTCCTAAGATGAATGGATAATTTTACTGGGGAGAGAGGGGGACAAAATATTGTTTGTATTTTATTTAAGCTCTTCAAGGAAAGGCTGTTACCTGGGGAAGAAAAAGTACGTGGCTGAAAGGGAGGAGGAGGAGGTGTATTTAACCCCTCTCTCAGGGACTCACCACCCTGTCTAATCAGGGGTGCAGAGCTGATGCTCTGGCTGCAACAACCTGTTTTCCATATCTGTTCCTGCCTCAGCCTTCTCTGTGCTATTCCCCTTCCATAGATTCCTATACAAAAAATGGGGAGGGTTTCACGGGACTCCATCTTTTCTTGGGAATACGAGGGGAGGCTATAATGCTCGTCGCGGGCACTGCTGGGTTCTTGAGAACAGTTCTGTAGGGGATTCTTTGATATAAATTTGGGGAAATTGTACCTTAGCGGTTGGACCTACAGGTTGACCGAGGCAGGGAATCTATAGTTGAGTTGTCTACCATTTAGCAGACTTTCTACCATTTCCCCTATTGAAATAGTAAAGAACAGAAATTACATAGGAAATATACCATTGATCTAATAATTTTCATCAGCAAAAAAAATAACGTGCTGCAAGATGAGGAAAAGTAAATGCAGGGCTGCTGGAGATTTGGGCTTACCATTCTAAAAGGTCTTGGGAACATGTGCTATGAAAGTTTGCATTCTTCTAGGTGGTACTGCAGGTCATTTAAGAAGAAATTGTCACTTTTTTTTTTACTGATATGTCTGTAACTGATTCAATATAGCAATGCAAGAGATCCCTTGAAATAGGGACTGGTCCTGCATCTGCTGAAGCAAAGTGAATCTCACAAGAAAAATCTTCCCTTATTTTCACCTTCTTGACTTTTTTTCATCTTCTTGACTTTTATTGATAATTGATTTTGACAAGCGTATGCAAGAAGCAAGTCATGATGAAATCAATGTCTTGACATATTGTCAGAAACTGTTTATGATAGATCCAGATTTCTTAAACTAGTATTTGAGTCCTGTGAAAAGATGGGAAGGTACATTCATACAATTCATGGGTGAGGGAGAAAGAGAAATTTAACCTGTTTAAGTATTTATATGTCTCATTGGTGAGATGCAACTTCTTCTTTCTCTGACATCTATAATTACCACACTTTACTATATGGTTGCAGGAGGTCTGCTTTTTATTTAATTGTCATTAAGATGTTCCATTACTTCTTCAAATCTAGTATCTATGAGGAGCTGTTCTTCCTGCAATTACAAGCTTTTAAAATGGTAATCTTTCAAGTTTTCCTCTTCTTTCCTCTGTGGTCAAGTTCATTGCCATCATTCTTGGCAATTAACTGGTTTATTAACAAGCTCAATGCATGCCCGTAATTCCCGTCTAAGCAGAAACAGTCCTTGATTTAAAGCTGCAATGGCAAATAATAAAATCAATGGGAAGTCATTCCTTCTAAATGAAGATGTATGGTAGACTTGCTTGGATTTATATCAAGTGTGGAATGATTTATCTTTTGGGACAGCTAATAACAATGCTACTCCATGCCTTCAAGTAAGTTTGAGGTGGTCGAGTAAGGGAACATAAAGAAAAATCCTGCCTGCCTTCCTCTCTCCCCTTGAAAGCTATGGGAATACTAGGCTGGACTTGAGTAACATACCACGCTCCCACCCCCTCATTGACTGTACCTCTGAGGACGGTTTCGGGTGACAGGAAGGAGGTAGAGCCTGCCTTACTGTCTTTAGTGGTTTGGCAGTTATTTTAGGCTTAAAAAGCAAATTTGACTTTTGGCTTTTTATTATTTTTCTTACGTATGTGACAATGTCTTTTCAGCATGAAAATGTAATCAAGCCAGTCTTTGATTTCACACATTGTTAAAACAGATGGAAATTACTCTTTCAGGGGAAGCTGGAAATTACAGGAGACTGTAATTGTAGGTGAATATATATTTTGCAGGTGGTTAATCTTTAAACATAATAAATTCCACTAGAGAGATCAATTTTCAGTGTATTCTGAATAGATTTATTTATTTATTTATTTTAAATCTTTCATCTGATATCCAGAACTCTCTATTTCATGCTCACCTGCTGGCTTGAGTCAGTAAGCAAGGATGTTTGCCAGTGAGGACAACACTGAGGCCTGAGTCAAGATCCTCTGAAGTGAATCAAGGAGCTCCTGCTGGCACCTACAATCTCTTGATCAGGGTGTATGCAAGTGCTGGTTGTATGTTGTGCTCCAGATTTAGGTGAAATCAGTGATTTTAGTGACTTCTGTGGCAGTTTAAACCTAATCCTATATGGCTGAAGTTAATTTTTTGGTGTGTATGTGTGTATATGTATACAGGTATTGCTGTGCGTGTCAATGCCCTCTAAACTGAATGATCTGTGAATGGTTAAAAATGTTTTTAAGTTGAACAGGCAAGTTCCATAGCTCAGCTACCATCCCCTCTATTTCAAATTTTAGCAGTGTTTTCCAGATGGTTAAAAGAAAGAGGAAACATTTTCATTACCATGTCCTTGAAGGGAAAAAGTGAATCTCTTAATCTAAAGAGAAGCAAACAGATTTTAATCAAAATCCCAGGCTTCAGTGAGCACAAAGAGTTGATTTTCATCTCTCCAGCCTTTTTTAATCAAAATTATTTTTGCCTGAGTTCTGTCGCAGACACTTCAACAAAGGGAAGGACAAAGTGTCAGGGCTGAGACTATTGTGGGGAGCAATAGCTGAAACAGCAGACGCACTTGAGGTGTCCTTGGGAGAAGGGAGAAGTCCTGAGGGTTGGTAAGCTTGCAGGGCAGGGTTCAAACCCAGGCACAAGATAAAAGCAGATTTGCAAACAGTGCAAACAAGAAATATTGGCAGCTCTGGGAAGGGTAAAGGCAAGGAAATCCCCGAGTAGCGTGTAACTAGAAGGACCCAAGGGATGCTTGTGTCCTATCCAGGGATGCTTGGAGCAGCAGAGTTAACATTACCTAGGGCTGCCAGCTCAGACCTAATGTCGTGAAAACATACCATGCCTGGATTACCTTGTCAGAAGCCATCACTGCAGAGCCTCAGGAACTAAAATTAGATTGGCATTTTGTCTTTAGGGATATTGCAGGTCTGCATTCGTTATGAATGTGAGGATGTCTGGTATTTTGGGTATAGAGAATGATGCAGAGGACTGTTGCTCAAGAAATAAAACACTCCCTAAATAATGAAATGGATGAATTTTAGGCTGGGCTTCAAGATGGTTTTCCATGATAGTGTTGGTAACAAATTAACTTTGTTAGCTGAGGGATGAACGAAGAGCCAGGTGGAAGCCTGCCCATGTCATTGAACAGTCTCCTTGGCAAGGCATTTTGACTTTCCTTAGTCTGATTTTTATATGCTGCTGAGGGAAGGATTGCCAGTACAATAAGAATTTGGAAGAAGTAACTTAGGGAAAAAAAAAAAGCTTTCTAAGTGCCAAGTCTATCATTTGCTTTATTAGTATGTCATTTGCTGTGTTTACTGAAAACTCCAGTCATGCTGGGAGTCATCCATCCGATATGATGCATGTGCTGTGACCGTTTCTCCTAACAAATCTGATTTTATCAGCTGTTTACAATATGGCAGAACTTAGAAAGAATGATACAGTTAAGGTTTACACTGGAAATATCGATTCTGAAAAGATCTTAAGGATGAGAAGGAAATTTAAATTTCATCTTTTGAGTGAGAGGGAAAACAAGTCATCAGAGCTGCAGGTAGTATAAATTCATGCATTTGTCAGATAAATTGAGAGAGATAAAACATAAGAGGGCAACAGTAAGAGAAAGGGCTCTGTCTTCAACAAAAGGACTGGAAACACATTAATAGTGCAGTGGAAAGGATCACTTTAAGAACGGAACAGGCTAGGAATAACTTCAGGTATACTCCATTGCCATGAGTCCCTGAAGTGTGTAGCAGGAAAGGGGAGAATGAAATACCCAGCTTACCTCTAAAGAAACTGAAATAAAAGAGCAACTCGGGAAGGATTTTTGTTCAAGAAAGTCCTAGCATTATGTTTATTTTCTCCTGCATTACTCCAAGCTTAAGTATTCAAGTACAATCTTTCTACTTCAAGACAGATTGGTCTGCAACCTACTTAAGACAGAAGTTTATTCAAGACAATATGTGTGAGATTAGTCCATCAGCGCTGTAATTATAGAAGTGAATCCCCTATTGATCAGCCATTCCACCAGCCACTGCAGATTCGTCCCCCGGACGGAGCCTGAAGGGTGTCGTCTTTGCACGCTCAGTTTTGTGCTGGCTCAGGCTAACCTGATGGTTTTCACCTGTGCTATATAACCCTTACTGCACTGCTTCCCTCTTGTTCAACATCTGTGGGTTTGTTGGACATGTTTCAGTTTGTTAAATGTGTGGCTGGGCAATAACTGTAGCAATCTAACCATCAAAACCTAGGTAAAAGAAAAGGTCATCATTCAGTGTCTTATCTCCTCTTCTTCCAGACAGAAGCACTGCCTATGAATTCCTCATTTCATGTCTGTGTACTTTTCCTGACAGCTTCCTAAATCTTCCACTTATGTCAATCAAATCAAGGTTTATGCCCATGTCTGGTAACGGGGCTTTGGATGTTGTAATCAAAACCTCTGTCTTCGTGAGAATGAATTGNGCTTAGACATCTCATAGAAAATAGCTGATAGGCACAGGGCACTCTTGTTGTTTGGGTTTTTTTTTTTATTTTTTAGTTGGTTGTTTTTTGTTTTCCAGGGGAGCAGCAAAGTTGAACACAGAAGGATGCTGCTAACCTCTGTATGTGCACCATCTGCTCAGGTTTTGTTGCTTATAGGATACAAAACGTGTTTCCATGCCATTCTTGTTTCCGCAAGATTTAGCGACCAGTTTTGATATTAATACTGGGTCAGAAGCAAGAAATCTCTCTTGAGAGCTGTATATGAGTCTCTGATTAGCGTCAGCTAGCAGACACTTATTCCTATAGGTGCACCCTTGAGCTCTGTAATAAAGCTAGTGCTGTGGGCTGTGTCAGAGGTGCAGTTGTCTTGACTACTAGTCTCTCAATATTTTTACCTGCTCAAATCCCTTTATTTTGTTTTGATTTTTCTTTAGTTGCCCTGAATCATCATAGAATCATTTATGTTGGAAAAGACCCATAAGATCATCATTGAGTCCATGTCCACCCAGGGGCCAGCCACAGCCCAAAAGCCAGTCCCACTCCTCCTTATAGAATCATAGAATCATTTAGGTTGGAAAAGACCTTTAAGATCATAGAGCCCAGCCATAAACCTAACACTGCCAAGTCCACCACTAAACCATGTCCCGAAGTGCCATGGTTGCACATCTTTTAAATACCTCCAGGGATGGTGACTCAACTACTTCCCTGGGCAGCCTGTTCCAATGCTTGACAACTCTTTCAGTGAAGACATTTTTCCTTAATAGCTGATCTAAACCTCCCCGGTGCGATCAGTGTGATTGCTAGGCAAAGCAGTCTTCGAGGTGTGTTCAGTAAAGTCGGCTGGGGCCTCCCATGCATGAATAAACTTTCAGGTGATGGCAGCCACTGTTCTTGGCTTTGGTTAAAACACCTTGTGGAAAGTACCGTCACCTGTACAGTGCTGCATCTTGACAGCCTTGTAGGGCATGGCTCCAGCCAGGTGCAGGTTATGAAGCCTTTTCAGTTACACTCAGCATTTAAATAGTCTTTGCCGATTCCTGGAATTAGGTCAGTAAAACAGACTTATAACTAACTCTTCTCAATTTTGGCAAGCTGAATGGTAGCACAAGTGGAAGGTCTGGGATTTGTGCAACTAACATGTGGGTTGGAACCAAGGCAGCCTCAGAGTATCGCGGGAGTGTGTTCCTGTTTCTTTGCAGAGTGAGAAGCCTTAATGGCTTTGGACAGTCACAAAATATCTGATGATTCAAGAGCCACAGCAGATCCGCTGGGTGTGTTGTGCCAGGATGTTGTGCCTCTTCAAGTGTCTCAGTGTGAGCTTCGTCATGTCTCTCAGCCCCAGTACAGTGACACTTAAGTATGTTATGAATACTTAGGCAAAGGTAGAAATACCTTTTAATGCTAAAACAGTTTAAAGTTAGCAGGATGATGATATGCTCAGCGGAACTATGCAGAAATTCCATGGCTGCCTCAGTTCAGCTGGAGGGATATTTTGCTGTGGGCAAGACTCTGAAGATTACTTCTTCTCAATTTTTTATTTTGTATTTTTTCCTTCTGGGGTATTTTATTACTTTGTAACTGTAGAAAAAAGGTTCTGACAGAGGACAGCCTAAGCAATAAGCATGAATGTCACTTGCTTAATGTTCTTGGTAGTTTGTTCCATTTTTGCCTAGGATCGATAGGTTAGAAGTTGTTCTGAAAGCTTTTGATTAGGGAAGCTGATGAAATGCAGTAGAAGTTTGTGCTCACGTATGGCTACTATGTTTTTTGATAAGTGTTTTTATATTGTTTTCTCCTAGTCCAGTAAATTCCAGTTCTCTCTTCCAAAGTGGTTGCTGCTGTTGTTTATGGCTGTAATTGAATTCATTCATGAAGTAACTGTGATGGAAAGGAATCTCTGTTCCTTGTAATCAACAGGGGCCATCCCGTGTATATCTCATGTACCACATTTCCACAAATAAAATGTTGTCGCTTGTTTTTTATAATCTCATGTTACTAGCATCTTACTTGAGACATTAACTTCTTATTAATTTCTCTTGCTTCCTAAACTGACTGTTAAGACAGATGTGGATCACTTCAAGTATAGAAGACTTTAGTTCCATAGAAATGCGTAACACATTTGAGTTAATAGAAGATTAGCTTCCCTCGCTTTGAAGTTAACTTTCTTTTTTCCAAAAATCCCTTCTATTAGCAAAAAGTAAGATCTCAGTTGTTCATATGTTATCTCAAGAATGTCATGCCACAGTTTTTGGTTGTGGTCAATCTTGGGGGCCAACCCCCTGCCTTTGCTGGAGCTGACTCACTGTAACCTTAGGTCAGGATTCAAAAAATGCACTAAAAATAATCTTATTCTAGATTTTGATTCCCCTCCACAGCTATAGCAGCCATACTACATGAATATTAGTTGTATTAATAACTGAATAAAACATCTGAAACTGAATAAAAGACTCATCTGGATTCTGTGAACTGGAGTGGTGAAGCATACAGAAATATTTGAAATATAATAGGATGCACTTGGAGATCACATTTCTTCTAAATGGGTGGAATACATGCATAGGCGGCAACTGCAACTCTCCTGTTAATTGCTTTAGACTCTGGAATTAAAGATGCAAAGTAATCTGCACATGCCTCCTTGGAAATATTAAGGGACATTGATTCATTAGCTGGTTTCTGGAGAGAAAGCATTAATCCTTTCCTGAAGGAATTTGCGAGAACTTGCTTTCGCTTGTATATTTTGTTGCATTTTTAATAAAGGGGGGAGACGGGGAAACGTAGATATGTGCCAAAAGTGCACGCAAGTTGGGCGAGGCATCCTGCCGGCTGACCAAAGGCTCTCTCTGATCCTGCTGAATGTGTACTAGTAAAAGCAGTGCAAATATTTCTCATGCAGTTCTATCTCTCAGCTTCAAGTTCTGACTGCAGTGGAATAAATCAACTTGGAAAAAAGCTCTCATCACAGATAGGTATTAGATAACTGAGAGGTGCAGTAGAAAGAATCCTGGGACTGTGCTCTCCAGGCAGTGCCTGTTCTTTGTCCTCTTCTCCGCATTTTCAAAACCCTTCTTGATTCATAGAGCTATTACAATTACCATGTTGCTCACTTTGAATCTATTGTAGTTTGGTCTGTGTGAGAGCTAAACGGATGATTGTACCAAAACCAGGACCTTGATACTAATCTGTATCTTATTAGAGGAGAAGTGAAATTGCCACTTCAGGATATATACGGAAAGCAACAGGAAGTTTCACTGAGATAAACTAGTTTGGATTACGTTAGAATTATAAAATATTCATCAGCTGTCTTGGTGTGGCTTTTATTCTAGGGATTTATTCTGTATCTGCTCGGTAAAGACATAATACACATATTTAAGTTATTTTCTTTTAAAAGATAATATATTTGGAATTGTTTCTGTCAAATGCAATGTTTCAAAATAGCTTTTTGCTTTATTAATCTACTTTATGAAAATATTTTTATTTGGTTTGTTGTTATCACTGGAAGAAACCAAAGAGGAACTCTTAAGCTGTTCTCTCAACTACTGAGAGCAAAGTATAGAGGTTACAGAAGCCTTTTGTGCATTTGAAGAGGCAAGCTGTTCTAGACTTTGATTAAAAAACCGACTCTCTTCAGGAAAAATGATGCTCCACATGTTTATTTTTCCTGGATCAACAGTTAAAGATAAAAGGATGATGACAGCCTGGAATTGTGCATCTCGGACCCAAGCAGTGCATAGCTGTGAGTTACGCTGTGGGGGATGCCGTAGGGACCCACCATGTTCTGCCAGCCCCAACTCCTGATTCGAGCTGTTTGTGCCGGCAGGGATGTAACCAGCCTGGCCTGACGTGTCTGATAAGAGGGACGCTCTGTTGTGGGTGCCAGTCTGTTTCACTCTTATTTCCGTCTTGCTTATCTACTCTTGCGTAGTTCGTGGAAGAGGACTGCGTGAGGACAGCTGTTCGGGACTGCTCAGAAGACTGAGGACCCCAAAATAGTGCTTCGCTTTGGCTGTGGTGGCTGTGATAGACCGAGTAGAACCTTGAGTGCACATTTTGCTCAGGATTGTATGTTCCCTAAATTTGTTGCTGAAGCAAAACAAGTTGATTTGTTTTGAATTTATATGTTTACATGACTTCAGCTTTTTCTTTCAATTGAGCTGGACTAAGTTACACTTCTGATACTACAGCAGGTGGCAAATAAAACTCAAGTAGCCCAAAAAGATACTGTAATCTTATGAGATCATCTAGCATTTTGGTGATGTTATTAAACTTGATTCTCAAGAGCACTGCAATAGCAGAACCACAAAAACTAGCTGAGGTTATCTGACAAGCGTGCGCTTCTGAATGTGTTGCTGTGTGATGCCAACAATTCAGCCCATCTTTAGAGGGGTGCGTTGCTGGTAGAAAAGGGTGGTTGGGGTGGAAATCAGCATTGGCAATGGATGTGTGGGTGACTGGGATAGATTCCCGTGTTGGTGAGAAATAAATCTGTGGAGCAGGCATAGAGGCATGATTCAGATTCCCATCTCAACGGTCAAGGCTGCCCACTCAGAAGGGTATTTACTTACCTTGCTTTACAAATACCATGGAATTTTGTTAGAAAGCCAGGTGTGTATTAATCTTTCTGTATTAAATTTGATCACTAAGCCTCACTGGGGGAAACAGACCAAGAACCTCTTTCTTCTGTGAAATATTCATTATGGTATGTTACTATCTCTAAAAGATAGTTGGAAGATTGACTGTTTTGAAATAAGTTTAACGATTATCTGCTCCTTCCAAAATACTATCGAGGGGAGACTAAATATAATCAAAGCACCCAGAATTGTGTTACATCACCTGTTATTTAATGACTTTAAAAAAGCTCATTTATAGGTGATACTGTATTACATATATTGCATATTTAGAGTTTATGGAAGTTTCCCTGAAAATTGACTGAGGAATTTTCAGTTTTAGGATTATGAAATACATCCAGGATAACGTATTGGTTAGTATATCTGACTGGTCATTTTTTCAGTCAGTAGTGAATCTGTTGAGGTTATCCGTGAATATCCCAGATCTAATTCAGCCTGCAATAATTACCCGAGTAGCTATATGGAGTTCTGTCCTAATCCAATGAAATATCTTCTTTGTTCCTAGTGCCATGGAAACCTGGAGGCCTGTTTACATGCTGAGGTTATCACGTGCTCAAGTGCTTTCCTAGATTGAGACCTATTTTGCATCTTTATTGAAAATCCACTTAGAGAACATCTAGATCAATCTTGTTGCCTTTTAAACTGCTAAAAAGGGTTTGCAGCGCTGCTGTTTTTCCTCTGCTAATGCTGAGTCTCTTTTGCACTGCTTTTATTCTTCATGACTTGAAGTGAACCGACATCCTTATTTTTGCTCCTTTTAGGGTGAAATGCTTCCCTTGCATTTAAAGGATGACAATACTGATGACAATGTCAGTGCAGGGAGCTTGGTAACTGTGTTTTAGATGTTTACATTCATCTTGTATGCTGAATAAAGAGTAAATCCCCAGCACTTCATATGACTGTTAAGTTCGTATATTTTATAAATTAGGAGAGCAAATCTGCATGTTAAAACATCTGCTGAGATGTCTCAAGCTTCCATTTGAGTTTGGTAGGGCTGAAACTTCTAAAATCCAGTTTAGTCCTGAGTATGAGATGCTTCAGTGTAATTGATGTTCTCCAGGTCCAGAATAAGGTAAAAATCATGTTTGATATCATCTATATTTAAAAAATAAATAAACAAAGGTGGGGTGGGGGACACAGGTAGAAAGGAAGAATTATTAAGTTTTCTAACATGCAAAACAATGTCCTGAAGAAGCAAGATTAATGTGTACATACTTATTCTTGCATGTTGAACCACTGGGGACTTTAAGCTAAGCAACTGTTTCACTATGGAAATTCAAAGAGTAAGTAGAGTTACTAGTTAAGATTTCTGAAAGTGTGTATGACCTTGCCTGTGATTAATGCTAAGCCTAAACCAGTGGGATGAATCCAGCGCCTCCTAAATGCTTTGATCAATGTGATCTTTTTTTTTTAAAGTGACTATAATAATTGCTACATCTGACTTTGTTTTGAAATGAGGTCTTGATGTCCAGGAAGAAGTGCATCTGAATATCGAGGAGGAGGGAAGCAGCTGTTTCTGTTGTAGAAAAGGACCGTCTTTAATGGAAAGTTATTTGATGGGGGGTTGTTTGTGGTTGGGGTTGTGTGAGCTTCCCCCTGCCCTGACCATGCCTCTGGAAAGGAATTAATCATACTTTAAATTGTGTCACCTGGTCTTAGCAATTATTCATAGTCAAACTTTGTCATGACCCAAAGGAAAACATAGGAAGAGAAAATCTGGAGCCCAGTAACTTTTTAAAAATTTGTGTAATAATGTTTTGTGTAATCCAGCTTCCTAGATGGGAGCTTGTGAGTGGCTTTCAATGTGTGATCTAGCAGCTCTGAAATGACTTCTCTTAAGGGGTGAGTGAGTAACTAAAGAAGAAGTAGAACTAAATGTACACTTAACGTCAGTAGTCTTAGATTCATTTTTACAGCAAAGTTCTTCTAGGGATCTGGAAGAAGATGAAGGCAGGAAATGACTTACCTAGATTGATTCTCAGGAATCTCTGCACCCTGTAGGTAAATCCCCTATTCCAAGACCGCAATATTAGGCGATAGTAAAAACAGTGCTGAACTAGCAATGAAGATACTTAAAACACGAGCAGTTCTGTTTTCTTGTGTTACATAAATTTATATGACTAAGAAATCCATTTTTTGGCAGGGATATTTTCCCATACAGGGACAACAATTGCCTGATGGGCTTAATTCTCACCTTCTATGTGCCTTTCTGCAACTAGTTGGAAAAGATTTGTTTGAAATGTGATCACACCATTAGAAATACTGTTCTCTTTCCTTGCCACTACATTTGGTTGCTCTGTGGCACCAATTATTTTAGATGGGCAGATGCATTTCTTTTTAGAAGGTTAGTCCATATATCCCTTACCCCATAGCCCAGGTAAGAATGTGGCCTGAAGGCAGGAAAAACTGTACAATTTATCAGTCACTTGAAAACTACGTTACCCAAGAACCTGGAAACATCTGTGAGTACGGAGGGGAACAGTATGCCAAGCAAAGCTGAAGTAGGTTATATCCCTATTTTCTTTAGTAGGATAAACGATGAAGGCTTCAGGTGTACCCATCTTCAGTGACTGATCATTGTGTCTTGCCAGAACTGACTTGTTAGCTGCCTTTTTCAGGGCAACCTGCTCTGCTTGATGAGGTCCAAATGACTGGAGCAAAAGCTTTCATGAGATGACTAGAGACTGAACAAAGGTCTAGATTTTGTTCCTATTGTTTTCCTTGAGGTTGTCCACTGGTAAAAACCCTAATCACTTGTACATCAGCCTTTCTAGATCAACATCAGCTCTCTGGGAGACTTTTCTGTGATACATGCTCATGTAATGATTTAAGATAGCGACTGTGACAACATGGGGAAAATGACTCTTTATAAGCAGTCTGTCTTTATGGCTCGTCTTGTGTGCCTACTCAGTTTTTAAGTACATGGGTGATGGTCATGGTTTTGAACATTCTTGGAGGTGACTTCCTTTCAAACATGGGTTGGAAGAGGTTGTCCGCGGGGAAATATAGGTACCTCTGCATAGAGAGATCCACGTTGACTGAAAGACTGCCATGGACCCTGGAAGTAACATAGCACACTGGTGTGGCACTCCACCAGACAGGTAATCTATAGTGAGCTCCAAGCTGTGCACTGTGCCAGCACACTCACATTCATTACAGTGCCTGGGCCAGCTCATTCACAGCTAACTGGGTGCATCTAAGTGGCACTGGATGGCGTTGTATTTCTCACTTTGTTTTGTGCTGTCAGAATGACTTTCCCATGGACCCCATCCTGCTGGTGGAGGCTGATACAAATATGTTCTGCCTCTGATCTGTAAGAAAGGCTTTTGTGCCAGTCATGACATACCTTCTGAGAATTTCTTTTGTCTTTGGGATAATCTCAAGAAACACCAACCTCAAACCCACAAAACCCAAAACCCCAAATCAAAACAAAGAACCCAAGCCTTCTTTGCCCAGACCTCTAAGCAGAGAACTATACGTTAAGCATATTCATGTCATGTGCCAGATTTTTTTTTCTGGGTGCCACTTCATGCTTGTTCTTTCCTTGGAGCCTGAAGGATGTTCTTGGTGGCTGAAGCTTTTCCCAGTGCAGCAGGTCAAGCAGTTCCTTGGACTGTGGGTCTCCTGTAGCCACCTGAGCAGGTACCTTTACTAAGCTGCTTTTGGTTCAGTGACTTGTTATCCCAATAAACACTTCTCTTCTTGCCTGAGACCTGAACAGCTGAGCTAGTACCCTCTCGTCTACGTGCTCCTTAGTTCGTCCATGGTCAAGGCACCGGCTGGGAAGCTGGGGGCTGACAGATAGCACAGGCTGGCCTTCCTCCCCCGGCAGAGGTAAGGCTGTGCCCTATCTTCCTGTAGCAGGGCTAATTGTACAAAGACATGTAAAGTACTTGTAGCCTGCTCGATTCAGGACAATTGGTTTGATTTCTTAAGCCATGCAGAGCTCCTTTTTATCGAACTACCTCTTTCACTGAAGTATCAGGTTGTCTTTGTCATCTTAGTTCTATAGCATTTATCAATAAATATCTTCCCTGCAATTTAGTAGGAAGGGCATTCAGTCAGATTTAGCTTTGATGGCAGACACTAGTCACAGCTTCATTTTTTTTGCTTGTTTCCCTGGAGCTGGTCTGTGTTACTGAACAGAAGGTTGATAATTCCCAGCTGAATTTCTAGGACTGCTGAATGAATAAATCGTGCAGAGGAGTGAGTGGGAGGGGAAACACTTCTTCTCTGTGGTGGCTTTTTTTTTTTTCTTTAATGAAAAATGTATTCTCTAAAATAGTGAAGCAAATGAACTATAAAAGTGAGCAGCACCAACTATAAAATTAGCCTGAAACGTGCAGGGTATAACTTCTGAATATGGTTGTTCTGTAGATAAGCCATATGAAATTTTTTTTTTTTCAAAAGAGGTTAGAAGCAATCCACCCTTAATATATGCATGAAAAATAATCTTTAGTATTTCATTAGGCTACTTTGTATCACAGGCTGTCAACTTGGACAAAATCCAAGCAGGGAGGGGAGTTCTTATAAGCAGTCTTGCCCCCCATCTCCCTCCCCCTGCTCCATAGAGTACAAGATCTAACTACCTAAAGATGTTTGCGTGCTCTCACTGCCGTAAATATTCCTCTTCTTTATAATTATTACATAGATACATGTATCCATATGAATTAGTATTTAGAAACGTTGAAATGTATTCCTTACCACTGTTATAAAGTAACTACTTATGCTGTTACAACTTGTTTTTTTTAGGATGATGCTGATATATACAAGGAAAAAAAATAATCCCCAAAGTGCAGAATTTTATGCTGTTAATTTGATGCTATGAAAATACAGACTGCGTAGGCATGAAACCTCCATGGAATAATAGGACAGACCTTCTGAAGTAATACATAGAAAGGGATAGATGATGAAAACCAGCTTGTTTAGTCAGAAAAGATTAATTCAGTTCCAGGTCTTTAGAGAAGATATTGTGAATAAAACCAGAGGGTCCCTGCAAAAAGAAATGAGATGTTTTCTGGCTATAAATTGGAGTAATTAGGTGTGAAAGTACACTTATCACAAACCAGCTCGAAAATATAATTGATGAGTCTCTAATTGGCTCCTAGAAAGGAAAAAAGAAGGGACAGTAAATGGAAAGCAAAGTTACTGAAAAATTTTTTGGCAATTAGAGATTACTATTT
The DNA here is from genome assembly GCA_013398915.1 of Dromas ardeola. Lineage (NCBI taxonomy): Eukaryota > Metazoa > Chordata > Aves > Charadriiformes > Dromadidae > Dromas > Dromas ardeola. The sequence continues at coordinate 276,694 of VYZM01005622.1, read as the reverse complement.
TTTATTATTTAGTGTGAAAAAGACAGATTGCAGGCTCATTTGCCCACCATGCTGACACTGTGGGCATATGTTCCATGTGATGATTTTTCAACTGACCCAGCTATCAGTTGCAGTTTTTAATGTAGAGGAATGATCATCTTTGTGGGAGCTTTTCATTTTACACAGTATTCTGTGAGATTGCACATGTAGATTGCAGCTTCATATAAAATCCATGATGTGGAGGGAGTCAGTGGCATTTCATCACTGAAAGCAGAAAATCAGTCTGCAATTGTTAGAAATGCACTTAGAATTACTGAGTGTTTTTCTGTTTATTTTTCCTCTCATATGTTTTTAGAAATGCAGTTCTTGAGTTCCTTTCAACAGGCTAAAACTAAAGTTCAGGCCCAACCAGCCTTGAAACTGAATTTCTTTTTAGTTGTCTGTGTTAATATGTCAGATGCTTATAAGAAGCTGCCTAGCTCCCCATCTTGCTGAAGTGAGGATGCTTTTGTGGATGACGAAATGTTATTTTAAACGTTTGATCTTCACTCCTTATTCTGTTTTAAAACAAACAAAAAAAAAGATGAGAAATCTATGCTTAAGGGGGTTCTGGCATGCTCAGCACTGGTTGAACTTATTTAAAAGAAGCAGTTCAGGATGTTTCTTACAGACACAGTTTTGGAATGGACAGCAGCTTTGTTCAATAAAATTGATCAAGGTGTTAAGATGCACAAATAAGTTGCTGCCTCTGTCATGTCGGTAGATTAATTGCTATTGCAGCATAACGGTCTGTGGATTCTGGGTAAGCAGTTCCTCTCACAAAATGGATGTTAGATGCGCTATTAGTGAGAAAATGGGGAATGCAAATATATAGCCTTCGTAAACTCAGTGAATCCTTTCTTCTGAAGTCAAAGCTTTTTTGATGTTACAGCACCACGTATCTTGTGTACTCCAATATTAAGACTAGTCTTGCTCAGAGCAGCTTCACAGCAGCGGGAAGGTTAAGGATCTGGAAGGATCTCTGTCTTAGCGTACTGAAGTTCTTAATTTCTTCTCTTCCCTTTCCACCTCCAGTAGCATTTCCTACTTGTTTGTCTCTTGTCCTTCCTGCTGCCTGATACTACAACTGATAGAGCTAAATCATTTCCATGGGACCAGGAGATCTGGGTTCTCTTGCCATGGACACACAACCTGCGAAGATATTTGGGCCAATGTTATTCATCTTAGCTTTGAAGAGTCAGAGACCAACAGTCAAAATGCATATACTTAGACAAGTAGCCTGTTTTTAGGGTCATCTATCTACAGTCCTAGTGAAGAAAGTGAGGGGAGTCTGTAGCTGGCGTCCCTGGAACTCTACCCTGAACAGGCTTTTGGCATTAACCTCCTTTTTGCTTTAGTTTCTGCTTCTATGTATGTACTTTCATATGTGTATGTATAAATGCTGTAGTAGAATTATCTAGTTTGTAAGCTATTGGCTCAAATTTTGTCACTACTGGAAATATGATATTAAAGTACAAAATATAACTTACTGTTTTCTCCATTCTGCTTTCCTTATGGCTACTACCTATCTCCTGCTGAGTGAACCACTTGGAATGAAAAACAAAGAAAGCTTATCCTAGAGAAACTTAGTGGAAAAAAGTCTGTATGTTACTCTACAGAATAATGCCCAAAGGTCAGTGATGGAAGCTCCGCTAACCAATAAATGGAGAACTGCCATGAAAAAATAAATAGCAAAAAACCCCTACATGGAGCATGTAGCTCCTTGTACATGTGTTAAATTATATTTTAGGGAAACAGAATGGGTCTTCTTTATACGATTTCTGCGTTAAATACCTACTTGTGAATAATACTTGTGTAAAAGCAGGTGGAACCACAATGAAAAAGCAGAAACAGCATCAGTGTTTTGTCTGACCCATTCCAAGCTCATAAAATCACAGAATGGTAGGGGTTGGAAGGGACCTTCAGAGATCATCTAGTCCAACCCCCCCTGCCAAAACAGGTTCACCTACAGCAAGTTGGACATGAACGCATCCAGGTGGGTTTTGGATATCTCCAGAGAAGGAGACTCCACAACCTCTCTGGACAGCCTGTTCCAGTGCTCTGTCACCCTCAAAGTAAAGAAACTTTCCCTCATGTTCAGACAGAATTTCCTGTGTTCTGATATGTGCCTGTTGCCCCTTGTTCTGTCGCTGGGCACCACTGAAAAGAGTCTGTCCCCATTCTCTTGACAGCTGCCCTTTAGATATTTATAAGTATTGATGAGATCCCCTCTCAGTCTTCTCTTCTCTAGGCTAAACAGACACAGGTCTCTCATGTTTGTTTTGGATTTCTATTTTTGCACCAATTACTGATTCTGCTTGAACATATTTTTATACAGCTTATGTAAGAGTTTTTGGGAAGCCTTGTAGCTTCAACACTGTCCTTCACGGTAAACCCCAGCTTGAATGTCACCAGTACTGGCTTTTAGCGCACCATCATCTGCTGACCTTTCAGTGGCCACTGTAAAGTACTTTCAGATTGCACTAATGTGTGTTCCTTATTACAGGTGGTGTCTTATCTTAAAACGCTTCTCGTAATGTACTGTTATTAACATAAAGGTTTCTTTCTGGTTCAGCAGAAATAATAGGGCAAGCAGCCAGGCCGTCACTCACTGTCAGTGTTTTAACAGCTCAAAATCCAATTAGTTTATCTCAAAACTGCTCTCTATTATAGGGATTTGCCAATTTAAATTCTGTGTACAGAAATGCACTAACCCTTACGGTTTGAGTAATAGTCACAGTTGACATCCACGGTACTTCGGGTGAAAAACGTGGATATTTTCTGCAAACCGGGAGGCTATTTCAGCAGCATTAAAATTGGACGTGTAACTTGACTGTTATGATTTTTGTGTACTTGGACTACAATTGTTTTAACAGTGAATTGTGGTAGCATTTCTGTCCTTCCTGCTATGTGATTTACCTTAAAAATATTTATGTGGATTTTCTGAAGAATTCTGACAAGTCAGTAAAATTACATAATTGTGGCACCAACTGATGATTTGTACACACACAGACTACTTACAAAGTAAAATTTTTTTTGTTGTAATCAAAAAGAAAGAGGGAATGAAAAGTTTCAGGCTTTTTTATTTTAAGCTAAATGTTTTCTGTTATCTCACTTATAAAGAGCATATAACTGTTCTTTTAAAGTGCAAACATCTGTAACTTCATGCCATTGCCATTAATAATGCTTATAGCATGTGTCTATTTAAAAATAGAATAAAACCTTTTGTTTCAGCATTGCTGTTAACGAAAGTTCCATGGAAAATTAAAGCAACTGGGGTTGGAGACAGTAACACTGTCAGATCCAATTGGATAATTTAAAAAACAAAATCAATGTATGATAAATAGTACCCCTTATTTTGAGAAGTAAGAAAATATTTACACAGCCTTGGATTGCCAAGATGAGTGTAGGGAAGGGATATTGATTCTTTCCCTTTATCAGATCCCAGGCTCCTCCCTCTTCAAACTAAAAGGTTAGTATGGTTTTGCATTTAAAAATATGAAATGTCTTAGATCTAGAGAAGGTTTTCTGCTCTGTTTCTGAGGGGAAATACTAACTAGGATTAATCTTTCCAGGAAGCTTCCAAAATAACAACAGTAATAAATTACTTATGAGAGCCCAGTTTGAAACTAGGTTACAAGGGACTTGATATTTAGAAAGCACTGGCCTTTTAAGATTCAAAGCTCTTTGAGGTATATAAATATAGATACTCGATACTCTTTGAAAAATGTTGGCTAGTGTCTTCTCTTTGGTATTGAAAAACATTATCAAAATGATGTGGTGATGTTTAGAGCCATGATCATTGTGATATCTACTTAGTGTATAAAATGAACATTGATCTCTCTCCACTATCCCCCTGAATACCATATTCCTGTCAGTATGCTATTATTTATTCATACTGAAGTGGTATCTATAAGTTCCAGCTACCTAGGAGGAAAAATAATCTTTATCAGTTAATGAATAATTAACTTAGTCAAGTAGTGGAGAGGTGGACTGATGCACACAGAGGTAATGTGAAATAAGCATGGTTAAATAGAAAGTTTTCCTGAACTTGCTATATAGTTTCTTGGTTTCTTTTATGCTTAACTTGTAACTCCTGTATAACTTCTAATTCTGTTCTGTCAAACTCGATGATATCTGACGTCTACTCAGGCAGTATTCTTTGCTTATGACTTATGTTAGTATCTCAGCTAAAAGATAGGCCTTTGAGGATAGTCACAGTGTCGGTATAATTATGGTATTAAACCACTGCTTTCAGTTAACTGGAGTCAGATCAGTAGTTACCAGTGTAGGGTTTTCAGCGTTAGATTTATGAAAAAAGAAAAGATAATGAGCTTGTTTCAGATGTGATTTAAAAAGGTCAAGGCTATTAAGAAAAGAATAAATCTGAAGGCCAGAAGAGACCGTTATATTAACTATCTTAACTTGCTATTAAATGCAGGCTATAAAATTTCATAGTTATTTTTCTGTTGAGTCCAAGACCTTACGTTTGACTAATGCATTTGTTGCATCCAAACTTTTACCACCAGTCTTCAAAGGCCAGATGAACAGACTGACCAGTCAAACATAGCCCCAATACTAGAAATACATATCCCTTTTAATGGTAATAGGACAATACATACATGACAATACAGACCAGGATAATCGGAGTGCTTGACCGCACATCCAGTTCTGATGACAAGGGGAGACCAAATGGTGGGTTTTGCAGTCTCGTATGGACAGTCTAGAGGCAGCTCTGCTGCTTCTGTCAAAGTGGTCAAGATGTGATTTCTTGGTTTCTTTTCTTTTTCTGGATTTTCAAGAATAGTAGCAATACCTTATTGGTCACGTATTCATTTTGGCTTCCCAGATCTCTTAGCGCAGCTGGAAATTCACGTTACATAGCAATGATAAAAGGACACATGTAATACCGCTCTATAGACAGGTGCTAACAACAAGTAAAATTAAAACAATATTATTGGCATGGGTTTAAACTTGGTTCTTTTCAGGTTACAACAATCTCCTCTTTGATGGTGACCTATTCAGATAACCATTGTCTTATAAATCTGGCAGGTCAAATCACGTGTCCCTGGCCTACATAGACTGGTTATCTGTAAACTCTAGTTTATAAACTGTTAGGACTTCCATGCTGCCCTTTGCATCATTATTTGGGTATCTTGAGGCACCAACCCCACCTTTATCAAGTCATTAGACTTGAGTCCCCATGTTTTTGAACTATGTATCTTGAGAAGTGGCATTATGAGATACACTGGGATCTTGACGACCTGCTGTCAGCATGCGCCTTTCTATTGCCCTCCCCCTGCATCTTCTGGTGCTCCTACACTCAGATTTTACCATTTATTGTCCCTTTGCACCAACCTTATCAATTATATTACAGTTTTCCACTGGTATATTTTATCAAGATGGACACTTCCATAATTAACAGACTTAGTTTTGCTGCTTGCAACGTCCAAATACTCTATTTTGTAAAAACCTTTTCCTACTGGCACACCACATAGGCTGGGTCATGTTGCAGGCATTCTTCTTGCTGTCTGATGCTAACGAGAACATAGCCTGTTCAAAGAACAGTGATTCTGCTTGGTTACACACTAAGACTTGAACCGTTTTTTCTCCTGTAAGAAAGCTTTCATCACATGAAAAACTTTCAGCTCAGCTTTGATTGCTTACTCCAAATGGATTTGAGATAGATAGTGGCCTGCTCACAATTCTCAAGTTTCCTGATGAAGAATTTAGGTCTCTTCCTCTCCATTTTGCCTTTAGGTATTTCTCACTCCACTGTGTGAATAAGCCTTGCCTGGTATTTGTTCCAGTTGAGCTATTTGGAAATTTAAGTTCAGTCGGACTGGAGTTGATTTGTATCAAACATAACTCTGTACTCTAAATGTGAAACGCTTAACTATCCACGGTGGTTTTGAGTAGTTGTGATCTCCCAGAGATTTAATCATTCTGCTATGGCAATTATTTAACTCTTATAGCCTCATTGGACACTGAGGCATCCTCAGTGGCTACCGTTTAGGTTCTACTGAAAGTTGCTACCTTTGATGTTCTATAACAGGGAGATAAAAGGTATTCTGGGAGTTACTTGTGTTACTACTCCGTCTTCAGTCTGCTTAAAAGGGTTTTTACCCTGTGACACCATAATGTCTGTTTTATGCCACAAACAGTGAAAGCTGTTCCCTGCCTGGGTCTTGCTTTTTAAATTCAGATTAAATCAGAATTTGCAAGGTACCTTTATCAGTTTTTATGGTCCAGTTAGACTATTGATCTTTATCTTTAACCACCTCTGAATATTACCAACTGGTATGCTGGGTGGGTATCACCGAGTTATCTGTGTGAGTATAATTGTAGCGTAGGTGGACAAAGAGCAAGTGCACTTAGGAAAGCCTGTGGCATGTTAATAAGACAGTACTGCTTCCCTTGGAACACCAAAGCAAATTTACATCAGAGTCATTCTGCTAAATTATAAATTATTATTAAACCATTTTATGATTCTGTGGTTCTAAATTTGCTAAATGTATTGCTGAACGCTGTTTTGCCCCTCCGACATTTGTAGTGTTTTAGCTGCAACTGGAGCTAGTTGTGGCCAAAAAAGGTTGAGGGCTCATTCTTTTGGGCTTGGGACTGTTCAGTGTATTTAGGATTCGGCCTACTGCCTGCTGCAGCAGTGGCCAGACTGGAGAGCCGTGTATAGCCCAGGGCTGCTGCACAGTGATACGCTCCACTTGCTGACCTAAACTGGCACAGACGGACTGCAATCACTTTTCAGTCTGTGTATGATATCTGTACTGGCACTGTGGGACTGGGGTTGGACCAGTAGTAAGTACTTTCACTTGACCGTTCCCTTGTCTGCTTTTCTTCTGGGCTGGGTGCTCTTATTGCCTGATATGGGTGAACTGTGGAAATCTAGTTTTCGCTGACCTCATTCATAGACATCTGTTAGCTAAATCAGCACCAAATTATTGTCCCTTAACAACAAGCTGCCTAGTGTGGCTTGTTGTGTTCCTTTGGGTCCATCTTCAGTTGAACACACAATGGTCCTTTTTCCTTGCTAATTACCTATTTGTTTTGCCCTTAGCAGCCGTAGCACCAGGCCCTTCACATGTGCTCATGATCTGCCTGTGAACTACATCTTCTGTCTATGTAGTCTCTTTAATTCCCTTTGGTACGCAAGCCTCTTCAATACTATTTACTCTGGCCCTGGAATCAGTTAACATAAAGGGGTGGTTCTTGCTAGGGTTTATTTATAGTTTTCCTGCCCTCCCAGAAGAATAATTACGCTATCCTAATCTGATCATAAAGGGTTTTTTGCTGTACCTGTGGTCTTCAGTACTTCGTGTCCCTCGTGGTTTTCACTGAGACTCTTCGCTAAAGCACTGGTTTCTTATCTCAGCTATATCTTCCCCCCATCCCTCTAATTACTCCCAGTGTTTTTGTTTCTGATACCCTTTAAGGACATGGTCAGTCTTTTAATGCAGGTTACAAGATATCCACATCATTTTATTCTAGTTTCCTCTTCATCCATGAATTTTGCTTGACTCTCTAGGCCTTTGGGGAGGTTTAGACTGGATATTAGGAAAACTTTTTACGCTGAAAGGGTTATTAAGCATTGGAACAGGCTGCCCAGGGAGGTGGTTGAGGCACCGTCCCTGGAGGTATTTAAAAGACGAGTAGACATAAGGCTTAGAGATATGGTTTAGTGATGGTTTTTGTCAGAGTTAGGTTGATGGTTGGACTAGATGATCTGAAAGGTCCCTTCCACCCTAGTTGATTCTATGATTCATTGTAATAGATTACCAGTTAAATAGGTTCTTCTTCATCTTTATTAAAAAGTATGCAAAAGTTCATCTCACAGTCTCTCTGTAAAATGTTTCAATCCTTCAGAAATTATCTACAAGCTCAGCCAAGCTAGTTGCTGCTATCTGGTGGGGCAATAATCACCTTAAGAGGTGACTTCATCCTTCATATACTGTTAGTTTGAAGCTATCTTCGTTATAATTATGTTCCCTCTTGTTCTTGAGCACAAACACAGCTGCAGCTCCCAGTAGTTGCTCCTTTGTGAAGAGCAATAAGAAAATGAGAGACCTGAGGGATGTATGACATTAGGGCAATCTTGATAATACAGCAAAGCCTTTAAAGCACTGCAAGAGTCATCAAGTCCATCTATTAGCTCATTTTTAGTTATTGGATTAGCTTGCATTTCTGAATTTAGCACAACCCTGTCATCTACTATTCTGGTTGCTTGAGCAATTTGATTTTGATCTATATTTTACCCTTCTATTGCAAATCACTCATGTCTCCCTGTTTAAATGCCCAATATAATTTGGTGCGGTTCTAACTTGACTGGCATCTAATTTCATTTCGGTAATAATTTGCTCATTTCTGCTTTGCTCATGTTCCCTGTCTCTCTGTATTTAATAACGTGCTCTGTCACAAAGTTTTTGCATTTGGTTTATTTCTTTTCTAACGGAGTGCAGGGAGAGCTTGTACTATGTTGTCCAGGACACTCAAAGTCCTGCAAAATGTGAGTCATGCTAGACGTTCCTGTTCCAGTTGTTTGGATTTTCCCCAAATTTTGTGGCTGTTAGCGTACCTGTTTTCCCTGCTAACATTCTGAAGCTGGTATTTGCTCATTATTCATTATGTGATCAGCAGTCTCCTGATTCTTCTTCACCTCCAGCATGACTTTAATGGCAGCCTGTGCTTCATGCAAATTTTTCTTCTATTTTGTTCTTGTGTCCTCTCATTGAAAAAGACGGCTACCCCTTTTTCTGCTGTAGCCTCCTTTTCCTGGACATCTCTTAACACAGTTGCTCTTCACAATTTTTCTGCTATTGCATTACGTTCCTTGACTTTGTATTCCTCTACCTACTGTTGCAACTTCCACAACTCCTGCTCTAGGGCTTCAGTTTTTCTAGTTTTAATACTGTTTGCAACCTTTTTTTATCTTATTTTTCAGATCCTACTTTTGGCTCCTTTTCTTAGACATCACAGTGTCCAAAGACTCTAATGCTGTTCAGGTGTTCCTAACTTAATTCCCTGCTTCATGTTTACTTTAATGCTCTCAAAAAATCATTCTGCATTTTCTAACTGCCATTAAAAAAAAAAAAAAAAAAAAAANNNAAAAAAAAAAAAAAAAGTCCTCCATCCATGGATTGGGACCCCACTGAAGGCAGTTCTTGTTTCATGGTATTTTTTTTACCCTTGAAATAGGTTTGCTTCTTTAGGTAAGTGACATCTTTTTGATAGACAAGGTAGATGAGTGTGCTTGCAATTGAAATTAAAAGGGAGTCATTTATAAGTAGTCACTTCCACCAAAGGGGCAGAAATGTGTTCCCCTTTGTTTGGTTCTTTGTTTTTTCTTTCATCCCCTCTTTAACACAGTGGTAGTCACAATGCAGTTGAAAAGAGGCCACAGGAAGAAAGTCTGGGTTTCTTCCAGAGGTGTGATGGACAAAGAAGGTGGCCAGTCACAGGAGCTGAGTGGCCTCCTCAGTCCCTTGGAAGAGGCTTGGCCAGGTCCCTGCTGAAACAGGCTGGTAGCTCAGGTACAGTGCTACTTCTCCTTAGAGGTATCAAGCGTGTAATGTGTTTCCAGGTACTTAACATTTTCCACAGCAAGAGATCAGTGTTCCTAAAATCAGGTTATCTGTCACAGGTGACCCCTCTACAGGGTAGCTAATAAATGAATTTTTCATGAAAAATATTTCGTTAGAGATGCCCTTCTCCATGCCACCATTTAAAATCTTTTCTGTAGGAAGTGTTTCCAGCAACGCAAGTTACAAGTAAGAATCATTCATTTTTTTAATAATTGTTACAACCATTTGTCCTGCACTATCCAGGAGATTAGACCATATAAAACCTTGTTCCATGTTGAGCACATAAGCTCAGTCTGAATAGTAGTAAATTTTATGATGGTATCACAAGATGAAATCTGGCCACTTGTTCTGTCTCTGTTTTCAGTGCTTTTTTTCCTGAGAAGCCTAGCCCATCAAGGCTTTCAACAAAAGACACTCTTCTTTTTCTACAGAAAACATGTTGTCATCTTACTCCGACCTTGCCAAAACCCCAGGTCTTCCTCTGTGATATTTCACTGAAGTTAAAAGCCGGAATCCCTGTTTTTATTTCCTAATATACCTATTCTCTGTCACCAAAGGTTGCTGTGTGCTGTCATTCTAATTTTATTTGTTTTCTGTGCTGTATTGCAAGGGTCAGCAATGAAACACGATTATCTTGGGATCTAATGAAATAGTTTCCTGCCTCCTGTAATTCTCGCAGTGGCTCAGACATTTAACCTTTTGACCCATTGGGACTAGCCTCCTAATAAATATACTGCTATGACAGCAGACCTGTCTCAATTGTTTGCTGTATTTCCAAGAAGTCAAATATTTTAAACATTTAACATTTTGCACTTCTTTTACTTCTCCCGCGTGATTTTTTTTTTTTTTTAAACACAGCTCAATAAACCTAGTCTGTGTTGAATTTTTGAGTCTTGCATCATATCTAGGTGAATTTTATAGTAATACATTACAGCGTGCTAGGTAATATCTGGAAGAACTTTTAATGGCAGGAATTCAAATATTTTCTATTAGACTACATCATTATTTCTTTTTTACATTTTTCTTTGCCTTTATAACCTCTCTCTCATTAGCACATGTATTTAATCAGGAAAGCGTAAGTGGTGGGCGTTACCCTAGACATGGCTGACGAGGTTCCTGATACTCTGATACTTGATTTATCTGGCTTTTCTTACCGTTCCTCTGGGCTCTCTGGGCACAGTTTCAGCGTGTGCCTGTGTTTCGCAGCTGTGAGATGGCGTGCCACACATGGCTGGCCCAGCTGAGCTGCAACGCTGCTCCTGCTGAACAGACCTTCATAAAATTGCTTGGAGCATTGTTAGCTAAAATGGATTGAGTAGTCCTGAAAAAAAAAAACAACCCTATGAGTTGCTATTTTCAAAGCAGCCTAAGGGTTTTGGACAGTCTTTTAAATCAAAAATCCATCTCCATTTCCTGGAGTGTTTTGAAATCATCAGGACTGGTGTGTAGTTTGGTGTACGTGCATGTAAATACACAACACACTGTCTTTGGTGCTATTTGTGTAATAAAGAGCAGACTCATGATGAGTTAAGCTCATCTTTTTTTCTTTGAACTCCGTACGAATCAATTTCTTTTAAGAGAGAGAGCATTATAAATCTCTGGTTTCTGTATATTGCCAGCCTTTTCTAATTCGCATTGGAGCAGAGATGTACAGTAGTATAATACTAGAAATTTACTAAAAATATTTCATTCCACTCTCATTTCCCCAGTTTTTCCTTTCAAGCCATGCTTTATGAAATCTTGTCACAGCTCCCAGTGATGTGTTAGGAGTTTTTGGAGGTTTCCAATTCATCCTGTAAAGGGAAACCAGCACTGGAGAAGCTCTCGGAGGTGGCTTGGATTCGCTGACTCGGACAGTCTTTTGTGCAAAAGGGGCAACTCCTGCCATGTGGGGCCAGTCCAGAAACCAGTATTGTGGGGCAGCGTGGTACAGAGGTGGCTGCTTAGCTTTCTACAGAGGCAGCCTGGGTTGGCTTGGCCAGTGTTGGATCCGGTGAAGAAAATCCTGCTTGGCTCTTGTGGAGCCTTTTGACTCTGCTCTGCCACTTGAGGGCATTCGTCAGCTTGAGCGCAAGACCACGCTTCCTGCTCATTCTAAGTCCAGCCTTTTTGTTTGGCTAGCAAGCCTGTGGTGGAAAACCCGAAGCACTGAGAAACATGGTGCAGAACAGGCTGGCTGGAGCTGTGTTTGTCAGGCTGGGTCTGGCAGGGCTCGTTCATTCTGGTTCACTGCTGCCCGCTTCCCATCCCAGCTGATGGTGCTGAGCCTTGTGAGAGTCTCTTCTCTGCCTTCCTAGGGATTCTGCTTAACGGGGCACCGCACAGCCCCATAGAGTGTGTCAGTGTTGCAATACACACAGCTGTTCTTGCACACAACTGTAGCTACAGGATTTTCAGAAATGTGTTGAGAAGCACACATCCTTCTAGTTTCCTAGGGTCACTTAGTGGGGTGGCTTTTGTTTGTTCTGCCATATCCCCCTTTGGGTACACAGAGATTTCAGAGTGGTGAAGTTTGACTTAAAGATCATCTGTATAGATTTTATATGGAGTCACCATTGTCTTTAAGGCTGGCTTATAGATTCCCAACAGTAAAGGTAGCTATAACTATATTTTGACACAAAGGAGTATCTGTGAATCCGTTGCAAAAGAAGTGTGTTCTTTGATGACACAATGTCTTTGTCACTTTGTGTATCTCTTTCTTTTGGTGTCTGTTTCCTACAAGTGCACTTGTAGTTGTACTGCAGTTCAGAGGTTCAAGTTCCAGATGTTTGTGGCTATGCAGGCTTAAAAAGAAAAAATATCCATCAACTCTCTTGGGAGTTGCCTCAAAGTGGGAGTCAACAGGGAGCTCTCTGTCCCCTTCTGAAGTTAAAATACTTCAATTAACTGACATATCTTCCCAGCGTGGATTTGTCTGACACTCTCCAAAGGGTCTTTGTAAAGCAATGAATGGAAAACGGGCATCCCTATAGGCAGCTCCATCTTCTGTCAGATGTCATGTTGTGATAGTATTATTTTTTTTCATCTAATCATCAAATATGATTCAGTGTAAATTGTAAATGCAGATTGCAATGCAAATGCTCTTCAATTAATGGAAGTGTTTCTTAGCACAGCGTATGACAGACTAACAATAAATGGAAACTGCTTATCATAACTTGTTTTGCCCTGAGGGCCTGGTTCTTTCGGGATCTCAGTAAGACAGGCACCCAACGCTGGTTAACTAAGTTATTCAATAAAGGATGGAAATTATAGAAAGAGCGATAGCAATCTTGCATCCCTCCTGATGCTGGGACCCAGCCTGTTGTGACACTGGATGAGCCCTGGCTGGCTCATGGCACGCTGTGCCATTCCCATCTATGGTGAGTGTCACCAGCCTTTCTGTGTGCCTGGTAGTCTTGCAGCATCTTGATGATAATACGTGTTCACCAGTCACTTATAGCAGTCAAGTTTGGAAGGTGGACTTAGCTTTGAAAAGTCCCTTGGATAATATGCTCCACTACCTTATATCAATAAAATCATAGTTTTTGTACAGGTGCACATAATATTTTAAGGACAAGACAATGCTCTACACATATACTTACAATTGGGTATACATTGTATATATACACATTGATTATCTATCTATTCATTCTGTGTACACAGATTAATTATACTATTGTGTAGAGCCGTCATACAGTATCTGTGATACAGAGGCACACACGGGAGTAGTCATGGCCACTCTGCCATGGCTGGTTGGTATCACAGGTACCCAGAGCGCACCTGCATGTGTGAGAAAAAAGCAAGAGTGTGGGTCACTAACTCCTCGAACCATAGACTTGCAGCTGCACCGCTACAACGTTGAAGGATGAATAGAAACTTGTGAAAAGTGATGTGCGCCTTTCAGCAAAAAATACCAGCTGTGTTAAGAGTCATTTTCCCAGTGAAGCCAGCGTAGTTCAGGTAATATGAAGAGGTCTTGTAATGAGTTATTAATGTTGGAGGTGTATACTATTTTTTTTTTTTTTGATTAAAAAAACCCCAACTATCTCCAAAGTGAGGCAAACTGTTAGTGCTTCTGGAGACCTTATGGAGGGGGTAGGTGATACTCATTTTACAGAATCTCTAAGATGCCTGACTTCTGCACTCATTCTGATATAGATTTCATTCATTCACACTCTCATACGCACATACCTTTGAGAACGAAGATGTGCAGATGTGTATGTGTACACAAGTAGTCATGTAAGGATCATTTGTGTGACATGGGACATCAGGTACTCATCATGTGACTTGAGTTCTTATTAACTGGTAATGACAAACTGGTTTTTCACTGTATTTATTAGGAATGGATAGTGGTTTTCATACTGTGCTTCATATTTTCATAGAATCATAGAATTGTCAGGGTTGGAAGGGACCTTAAAGATCATCTAGTTCCAACCCCCCTGGGCAGGGATACCTCCCACTAGATCAGGTTGCTCAGAGTCCCATCCAGCCTGGCCTTAAAAACTTCCAGTGATGGGGCATCCTCCACCTCTCTGGGCAACCTGTTCCAGCGTCTCACCACCCTCATGATGATGAACTTCTTCCTCATGTCCATTCTGAAATGACCCATCTCTAGTTTTAATCCATTCCCCCTAGTCCTACCCTTACCTGACATCCTAAAAAGTCCCTCGCCAGCTTTCTTGTAGGCCCCCTTAAGATACTGGTAGGCCACAATAAGGTCTCCTTGGAGCCTTCTTTTCTCCAGACTGAATAACCCCAGTCTGTCTTTATAGGAGAGGTGCTCCAGCCCTCTGATCATCCTCGTGGCCCTCCTCTGGACATGTTCCAGCATGTCCATATCATTCTTGTAGTAGGGGCTCCAGAACTGGATGCGGTACTCCAGATGGGGTCTCACGAGAGCAGAGTAGAGGGGGAGAACCACCTCCCTCGACCTGCTGGCCACACTTCTCTTGATGCAGCCCAGGATACGATTGGCTTTCTGGGCTGCAAGTGCACACTGACAGCTCATGTTGACCCTCTCGTCCACCAGTCCCCCCAAGTCCTTTTCTTCAGGGCTGCTTTCAAGCCAGTCGCTGCCCAGCCTGTGTCGGTCCTTGGGATTGCCCTGACCCAGATGCGAGGACCTTGCACTTGTTCTTGTTGAACTTCATGAGGTTGGCATAGGCCCACCTCTCCAGCCTGTAAAGGTCCCTCTGGATGGCGTCCCTACCCTCCAGTGCGTCAGCTGCCCCACACAGTTTGGTGTCGTCAGCAAACTCCCTGAGGGTGCGCTCTATGCTACCGTCCATGTCGCTGACAAAGATGTTAAACAAGACCAGTCCCAGTACTGATCCTTGAGGGACTCCACTTGTCACTGGTCTCCACTTGGACATGGACCCATTGACAGCCACTGTTTAGGTGCGGCCATCAAGCCAGTTATTTTGTTTCATTCCTCCGCAAAAAATCCTGAATTTCCCAGTTCTCTTTTTCCTTATCTGTGTATTTCATGGTTTCAGTCCTGTTCTTCATTATCCTGACACCTGATCTTTAGGTCAGTTTGTTCTTCCTTTTACTTTATATGAAATCACACATATGGTATTCCACAGCAAATAACTGCTAACTTTCCTTTTAACCCCTGTTCTGCGGTTTCTTATGGTGTGCATGTGAGCACGTGTGCACACATACACAAATATTTTCTTTTGTACTTCGTTTGTACCGATCTTAATACTTGTGTTTTAAATCTCTTCAGAAGACTAGGAAATCATTCATCCTAATCATTTGTGGAAGGCATTGATATTTGCATTCTGGTGACGCAACTGCGCATACTGCATATTGTTCTCATACTGGAATACACTCCTCTACCGTTTGCTAAGTATCAAGTTCAGGGATGTGTGAAAGCTTCCTTTCTGGAAGAGAAAAGGAAAACTCCGGCATCCGGTGCTGTGACAGATTTAGCGTGCTAGCGAAGCACTCCCTCGCTGGCTGCTGATGGGGGTGTTCTCATGTCTGTGCTGCTGATCCTCTGCTCTGCGGGAGCATGGGCATCACTCCCGCAGCTGGGCGTCAAGGGAGGAAAGAAGGCTTTCCGTTCCACGAAAAAACTGCTGTTGTGAGAAGGAAGACTCTAACAGGAAAATTCTGATGATGCTGGTGAAGTAGTTTGAAAGCCTCTGTGAAAATAGGACTGCCTCTGAAAGAGCTGAGATTGACAGGTTTTGCTGGTTTTCAAAAGTTAGTCTTTTAAACTGCTTGCAATTTTCTTGCAATTTCCATGTGAGCAAATATAGTGAATCAGGAGCCAGAATACGGTATATCATCCAGAAATAAATACCCAAGGGTGAAATCTGGGCTCCACTGAAGCCAATGAAAGCTCTAGTTTCTCTCTCAGTAAAAGTCATGGATGCTTGATTTGCATATTCTTATACAATTATTTTACAGTCTGAAAGATAGGTCACCCTGAGACAAAGCTGCTGACAAAGCAAAAGCATATTATCCTCTTAAATTTGTTATCCTTTGCAAATTGCTTATTGGGAGGCAATTTATTTCACAAATGGGAGTTTTCATCACCAGGCGGAATGATGTATTTCACTCTGTGTCAGAGAACAAGGCTGAGAACTACTCAAGAGTCTGGTTTTGGCTGAGGGAAGATGAGGATATCCTATAAACGTTCTTGCAACCCTGGAAGTTGCCTGCCGATTCCTGACCTCACTGGCTTGCGTGCAGTTTTCAAATCCCATCTTCACTGTAGCCGTCACCTTCAATATTCATACAGTAAAAGGAAACTAGTGCTAGGGACAACTGGGTCCTTAGGCAAAAGCACTGGGACAGCTATGCCTGGACAAATGGCCTAGATTGCAGGTTTCTTGCTTGATAAAGCTAAATCTTGATCGGACTATTGCCTCTTGCTTATGTTGGGGTGGCACATGGGAGCCTGATCTGGAGCCCTGCAGCGCTAAGACAAGTAGGTATACAAGTGCAGTGGATGGGGCATGGTCTGCCGTCTTCAATTTGTCATCAGGTTGGCTTTAGACAGCCACGTTTGGTGTGAATGCAGCAGTACTTGGAGGAGTGCCAGGCCATCTACCTTCTCACGCAACCTCATGTGTCAGCCAAGTCCTTCTCCTCATTTGGAGATCTGCTGGTCAGCCAGCATACACCAAACTCCTTTCCTTGCTATTTTTACTTTGGTTGAATAAATGAGCAGGTTTTTTTGTTGTTTGGGTTGGGTTTTTTTTTGTTGATTGTTTTTTGGGGGTTTTCTGGGTTTGAGTTTGCTGTGGGTGGCTTTTTTTTTTTACCCCCTATACAAAATTAATTGAAACTCCCTATGGATTATAGTGGGGACAATTTATAGCAATCCCATTCTTTGGTTCTTTCTCTCTCTTTTTTTTTTTTTTTCCTTTTTCCTTGTATTAAGTAGACAAGCTGTGTTGCTGTAACATGATTATCAGTACCACCATATGCCTTAAAATCTCACTTGCTCTAGAGGCATGAGATTAGCCAGCACTTGCAGCGAGCACCCAGCTGCAATAGCATTGTGTGAAACAGGTGTGTGCACTGAATTGATCAATGCTAATGGAAGCACAAAGTTCCCCCATGGTAAATCTGTGGCTGGCAGCACTCTAATTAAACCTTCCTTTGAAAATAAATGAGAGATCTGTAATTTTGGCCTCTTGTTCTGAAGGGCATACTTTTATTTAGGGATTTTTCCAGCTTAAATTTTTAGGATGTTTTATAAAACCTAAAGCAGCAGAAATGTCTGAGTCATCCATCTTTCTCCTTTTAAACCTTTGGTTTAGAAATTATTTCTCTAAAAGCTAATGTGTAACAGCAGCAGAAGAATGCAATTTCCTTCTAAACTTGAGACCAAACCTCAGAGTCTCTCCTAAAGTGAGGCCCAGCTGCTTTAAAGCTTTCAGGTGATCCAGTAGTTCTGTTCTTCAAGAGTGGTGTGGGAAAATAACAATTAGTTATTTTTTAAAATTGCATGACTGTACTTGAAAGTTAGCATAAACCCAGTATTATGAAAATAAAACACGGTTTACCATGCATAATTTTTATTTGTGTTGAGGTATATTCCTTACACCTTCAGTAGACATTGCCATTGCTTATTTTCCTCTACTGTGCAAAGAGCAGTATCTTTTAAGAAGCAGCTTTCTCTTCCGTTGCGTCATCCAACTTAACTGGTTGGTGTGCATCTGTGTCTAGGACGTGGTTGCGTTCCTACTCCTCATTTCCTTACCTCTCTTGTAGAAGAGGTGTTCTGCGCGTGCAGCCTTCACTTCCTTACACACTGCTCTGGGATCGTCCTAATTTGTTGTGATGAGTCCTTCCTTCCTCCCCTTTGTTGTGCCTTTGCAGCTGGGAATACTCTTTCCCTCCACAGTACTACCATTGAAACTTCTCTCCAGCAGAAAACTATAGCAAAAGTTAGTAACAGGAGAATGCAGTTGGTATCCCCCATGGGTTGTTTTTATTATTCACTAGCGACATGACTTTGCTTAGACCACTCCTAAAATACTCTATAAATGTGCTCTTGCTATGGAATGTGAGTTTACATATGGGGAGCTAATGTGAAATAACCAAAATGTCCCAGCAGGCCAACAACTCTTAAAGAATTGGATTTTGGCACACGCTCTTTGCAGCTTTATTCAAGCAAGTGCCAGAGAAGGAATTGCAATTATTTCGGCCATTTCATAGTTAGAAAAATAGAAAAAAGAAAAGCAACCAGAAAACCCAAAAAAGATCAAGTTTTAGTTAAACATGGGATTTTGCTCTTTACTGCAAAGGTAATAGAGTCTCCATGGAAGGCACGTTCCATCTTGCACTTCAGATATTTTGTTTAAAAATAAAAACAAATAAATCTTTAACAGTCTTCCATGTTTGTTCTGGTAATGCTTCTGTTGGTTTTAATTGGAATTTTGTAATAGCTGGAGCTTGGCCTGATAACAGGCACCAATATAAGCACTAATTTAGACAGTGATGCAAATTTTTAAACCACTTTATGTTTCATTAATAATGTGGGAATTATTTTGTTTATAGAAATAATTTAATTATTGGCCATATTCATTTTGAACAGAGCTGCTTTAAAACTATCAGCATGAACCTAATTAGTTGTGTCGTAGATAAGTGCTGCTCTTTGTTACGAGCTCCCCCATTCTTGTGTTTTCTGAGCCTGGAGGGAATGCTCGGGACAGGGAATTGAAATCCTCATCTAGAGTGCTGTTAAAAGCAATTAAATGGAAATTCTTATTCACTCCCCCTTTTTACTGGAATTGAATGTTCATTTTCATGGTAGCGCTTTCTTCTTCTTGTCTATAAATATTTCCTAACCGTCACATTTAGGGATATTTTTATTCCTTATTTATAAAAATGCCTGAGGCCTCACACCATGGCATATTGATTGGAATCAGCACAGTATGTACTGGGGCTGCAGAAGCACGGCCGTCTCCGTAGCTGAGTTGAATGTAAATGCTCATTTCCCCCAGTACTTTCTGATGGCTTTGTTGATTAGCATCTGATATATGAATTTCAACAGGCCTGTAGACACTGTAGGGATCTATTGAGAACAAACAGAAGACGTCCACATTGTGCACGCTTTTATCCAAAGCTTCCTTGGGGAAAAGACTGTGAATTGTTTACGTATGTCCCACCGCTCTGCGTCTGTAAACAGTCTCAGTATTACTTATGTTTTCTACGTATCTGATCTCCTCGGTATGTCTGGCATAGATAAAACCTCTGGCACGTTTGTTTGCAAGTCTTTTTTGCAAGTTAAATCTCTCATGCACATATTAACTTATATGACTTTGCCACGGCACCAGCATTTGCATTATTATCAAATTGAGTTGATTACAAGTGAGCTGGAATTTGGAAATTAAGTTAAATGCTTTTTGCCTTTGGGAGGTAACAAAACAGCTTCTTCAGGTAACTGTGCTCATAACTATAGTATGTTGTATCTTAGATCGTGAATGGGTGTATCGTAACAGTCCTTTTCAGTGTGTAGCAGATACTGTCCTCTCTATTTTTTTGAATGGGAAGTTGAGGAACAATTTTCTTAAGGTCATCTTAAGTGTCTATAGCAAAGCATGAATTGAAAATAACTGTCCTTTTGTTACCTGAAATAAAAGCCCTCGAAACTAAAAGTAGTTTAGAGAGGAGACATTGCTTTATTTGACGTCGGGTGCTAGGGGGAAAACCCACAAATCTAGCACACCTTACCGGGGATATTCATCCATTATTTACACTCAAAATATTCTTATTATTCCGCCTACCTAATACATAACTCCACCTAGGCTTACATATTCATTAGGATGACCGAATAGTCGTTTTGCCCATGCATATCAAATTTTGCTGCATCGGCAAAACACTTCTGCGCAACCGTGAGTGTCTCGGTGGTCGTTTGGGTAAGGAGACCCTTCCTCACATTATCCTTTTAAGGTACTGAGTCATCTCAGGACAGTAAAAGTTTGCTGTAAGTTTGCCAACTTCATGCAGATAATAAGGATGTTCTTTGAAGCAGCCATAACTCTATCCTAATTGGTATAGGAGTATATACTTGATGTATAGAAGAACCTTGAAGTGATTAACTACTTCTGGTTGTCTCCTCATTATTAGTATCTGTAACATCAGCTCAGTGACTATCTATTTTTTTTGTACACAGTAAGAAGGTCAGTAATTAGATATTTTCTCACACAATAAGGTTAGTAAGAAACAATTATTTTAGAAACAAAGCAGAGGCTTGTCTTTGGTAACACTTTAAAGTTTAATTTTCACCTCTTTCAGAAGGCTGACCAAGCTCATAAGAACAAATAAGGAACTCCCAGTTTGTCAGCTTGCTTTAAACAGTGCACAAAACTTTTAGCATTTTTTCTCCAATATGGGGCATATGAAATAAATGGCATGTTGTTACATTAAAAAAGAAACCAAACCCAAACAAACACACAAAAATCCTATTTGTGTTGTGTGGCATAGAGCATAAAACAAATCATCTTGAGTCTGAAAACTGTGAAATGACCAACGCTTAGACAGTTGCTTGGGTACAACTGAATTGTGATCAATTACCTCATATTCCTTTTGACCAGGTGACTAGTTAAGTCTAGGGTCTTTGTTTGCTGTTCTGAGCTGAAAGAGGAATTAGTGATGGGACTGAGCATATTTCTATATTCTGTTTCTTTATAGGAGAGTTCAGTATCCTGCTTTCTTGAATGCAGGAGGAATTAGACAAATGGGACGCTTCTGGAGCTGTAAAACAGCAAGCTGTTTTCAGCTAGCCTGTCAACCCAGAAGTTCATGGTCTAGTTTTCTTGCCTATATGCCCATGCTGATTCAGGCTGTGTTCTCAATCTGTTTCTGAGTTTTCAATCTGCTTCCCTGCATGGGCTGTCCATCTCATATGCACATAATACCTATTAAATTCCTCCTTCTCTCATTATTTTGGCTAAACGTGCATCTGTCTGTGTTTTGATTGCAATATGCCTATTATTTGCATTTGAAGACTTTAATCACTTCAGTATTGGATTCCAAAAGAAAACCTATTGACCTCTCGCAGCTGTCTTAAATGAACATCAGGAGGTCATGTCAACTACAAAAAGATTTAATCTAAATTCTGAATACATTTTAGAGGCATAAAACTTTCCCACTATTTAACAGATATAACATGACTGGAACCCATCAGTCACTTCTGCAAAGGGCGCTCTTTGCGCTGCCAAGAAACTCAAGTCGGGTTTAGATTCAGTGCCTACCTACAGTGTTCTTCAAGAATAAAACACAGTCCCTGTCCAAGACCTTGGACAATCCGCGTACCTGAAGTGTGAGGGAGCAGGGAACGGCAAAGAGCCAAGTGATCCGAACCGAGCACTGAGCGTACGCCTGTAAGAAAGCCCATGCAGAGAGAGATTCCCAGTCAGGCTGAATGCTGGCTTGGATTTACTAGCACAGAAATTGCTACATGCAGGTTGATGTCATCAGGGTGTAAAATAATGGATGGAAGTTAGGGAAATAATGTGATGTGGCTCCATTTAGACACATCTTACGGAGTCGGGGGCAGTTGCTCAGCCTTGCCTAGAGGGGGTTTCCTCACAGACCTGTGTCTGCCACTGGTTGCTCCTTAGCAGAAAAATGTCAGAGAAACCTGAGCTTTGGTTAATGAATTGTGAAGAAAGGAAAACAAAAATTATATAATGTGCTTAAAAAAATAATAATCTCTGATCTGAAAGAGAAACACAGAATTGCAAGTGACTAAGGGAATATTAAGTAGTAAGTGGGGATTCAATTTGTGCCACAAAATAAGGCCTGTCCCTGACAATTAACCACAGTGAGGCATCTCTAGCAAAGTTTTCCATCTGACATTTCCATTTCCGCATCCCATTTCCATACTGACATTTGCCTAGGAAATATGCTGCCCTCTTGGATAACACCGGTCTGCTTTTTCCCTGCTTTTGTGTTAGGAATGTGGAGGTAACAAATACATAATACATTCTGCTTTGCAGCAAGTTAGCAGCTGAAATAGGTAATCATTTGAACAAGTTCAACGCTGTTGCATTATGCATCAGAAAAACTACATAAAGTGTCAAAGCCATAAAGGTAGGCTGCCTGCTCATCCTGGTAGCAGTCAGGTCATGTTTTATTGCTTATTAATCATCGCAGACTAGAAGAGTGAGTTTCTGTGCAAACAATTCAGAATTCCTGCCCCAGGAGGTGGCTAGTGAAAATAAAACTGAAACTTGGAAATAGGATCCTTCATTACCTACTTGTGTTTTGAGCTGTTCTTTTGCATATGTGCTGCTTTCTACCCTAAATTAGACATCTAGCTTATCTTTTTTCCCTTTTTTTTTTTTAAGTGCTAGATATAACTCATTTTACAGACATCATTTCATGACACTCACTGCACATTAGCTTTCTATTGCTGTTTATATTTGTCATATATTTTTACATATGTTGTTTGGAGCAGTTGTATTTTTCTATTGCTCTTTTACAGCTCTGTGCCCATTTTGTTCACTGTGTTACTTCTTTCATGCTAGTTTGTTTCCGACACTGGAATTTCCATCTGGGGTTATTTAGAGTTCAATCACAAATGGCCTTTTCCTCAAAAGTTATACCTTTCTCCATGATCAGACTTCTTACCTGTGCATGCCACTGTTGCCATCTTTTATCATGCACTCAAACAAATATTGATCATTGTTTTAGCATTCTCAAAGTTCAAATTTTAAGACACCCCTAAAACGTCACAATACTGCTATGCAATTCTCAGGTCTCAGAATATATATATATTCTGAGTCAACAGTCAACAGTATCATTTGAAGCAAAGTCTTGAGAGAAGTGATGGGACTAGGATAAGGTGAAATTTAGACTGCTCTCTGTTAGGATAGTCTTTGTAGCTGACTTCGGGTATTGTCCCTGCCCTGGGAGGGGGTTTCTCAAGGGAATCGAAGCCATAAGGGGCTATACAGCCCCCTCTGAGTCCTGTTTTGAATTTGGAAGACTAGGCGCTTTGTCAGAAAAGCTCTGCTATTTGATTGTTGAAGCTAAGAGCCACCAAGGGACCAGAAGTGTTTTCTAAGTGGTTTTAATAAGTAGTCACACCAAGCAAGGCAGCACCATACTGACAAGAACTGCGGTAATTAACTAATACATCTGCAAGATACAGGACAGCACCCATCCGAAATGCTAACATAGAAACGAGTGAGTTGGGCACCATTCCCACAGTTACAATCACAGTTCTTTGCTTCTGCAGTTACTTCTTCATGGCTAGGTCAGAGAATTCCATAGCCTATGTGGATGTACTTGTTCTAATCCAGTTGAAAAGCATGGAAGGGTCTGGCCCTGCTTCTGCCATCCTGGCATCACCTGAAATTTGGTTTAGGGAGAAGCTGGTATGGTACTAGTATAGGTGACAAAGTACTTTGAGGCAGGAACAGCATCTCTCCAGGAGCCAAACTATATACCTTCACTGTAAGTATCTGACCAAAATATTGATATCTTCTTCAAGGGCGAGCACAGGGAACATCTGCTCTGTGTTTGCATGGAACTTCTCCCTTGGTGTCACGTGTTATCAAAGGAAAGCTATTTCCATAGCAGCCTGGTATTTTCCCCATTTCCATACCATAAGATATGCTCAGCAAACCAGTTTGTATCTGACAGTTGACCCAAATGTAAGTGAACTTTCTTTAGAAAGAATGTTTGCCACCTTCTCATGTTTTGAGTTTCATCTGCCATTTCTGCCCTCAGTACCTGATGCCAATGCCAGTTGCATCCAGTTCTCGTATATGAACGTTCACGTTTGTGCCAAATGCTCTTCCAGTTTGTATCTCATCCATCACTGGCTCTCACCAGTATGGCTTTCCAAGCTCCTGGGGACCTTTTGACTCTTTACCGTCCAACATGTTCAGGAGGTAATTGTGAAGGCTGAAGTGGGCTGTTCCAGCTCTCCCAGGCTGCAGCCCATTCGTGCTGCTGGCTGAGCCTGGGTGTTCGTGCAAAGTGGTGGCGTGAGGCACATTGTCACATCCAGGCCTGGAAACCAGGAGTTGTTGGAAGACAACTGTTGTGTCTGTTATAACATTAGTTGACCTGAAAGATTTTTCAGGCCAACTAACTTTTCCTACTATAAGGATGGCTTCAGTGAAGTAAGTGAGCATAGTTAATTGAAATATTTATATCACAGCAAGCTTATAAGGTTTTATAAATAAGTAGACATATTAAGCAAACTATTAAAATATAAAATCAAAATATAACAAATATACCTGGCTACCAGCTGGTATGTATGTATGGGTTAATTTAAAATGATCAATCTCACGGAAGACCTTAAGTGGGTATGTCTGGAAAGTTTAAGCTTTTTGGTATTCTATACAGGGCGTGAAATACAGAAGCAGGACTTTTTGCTTGCTTTTTAATTAAAAGATATCTCATGTTCCTCTCCTTGTTGCATGGATCTGCATAACTTCCATCTACATGGAAAGAGACTTATGCTTCCTTTCTTTCCTTCCCCTGATTTTTAACATACTGATAGCAGTTTAAGAAAAAAATTGACTAGTGTAATATACAGTAATGTTCAAATTTTGTTTCATAGGAAAAAATGTTTAGTTTTCTCGGACATTTTCTGTTGTCATAGGTACAAGGAAATGTTAAGTGTACAGTAATTTTCTGTTATGCTATGCACCCTTCCCAAAGTCTGCATTCATGGCCATCCTCAAACATCACACATGCTAAAATGTACCTTCAAAGTACATTTGAGGAAAACATAGTATGTACCTGGAAGGCCATCATCACTGTGTACCAGTATTTACCAATAGTGCTTTAACTATAGCTCTCTAGTAGACAGGACTCCAGCTCCCATTTCTTCATGAGCTTCTGCAACGCTGTCAGTCCTACCTGCTGTTCTGCTGTGTTTTGATTTTTCTTCTGGATACGTGGCCTTTACATTTGTCTTGTAGGGTCTCTGTTACGCTGGTGCTTTCTGCTTAGTCTCAAATTAGGAACAGTGAACCATTGTATATAAATATGTAGAGTAAGGTATAATTTATTAGCAGTGTTCCTGAAACAGTCTTCTTAGATTCGCAGATATAGTGACTGAATCGGTGCTTAACAGTTTCATTAAATTGGATTTCTTGTTATTTGGAAAATCCTATTCGGCAAGTTGCTGATGCTTGCTATTTCAGTAACTCGCAGTCTTTTGAGAAGACAGCCGGGTTAATACATTATTGAATATTTTTAGAATCCTTTAATGCTGAGTTCACAGGATTCTCTAAGTGAAGTAGACTTAAAAGCTAAAAAGTTTTTGAACAGGGTTTTGCTTTGAAGTTTCTAAGGGGCTGCTTCAGTCCTAGTGCCAGTAAAACTTAGAACATGTTCTGAAAGGCTATAAATAGTGGCAGTAAAACAATGGGTTTCATTTGGCAAGTAATTCTTATCCATGGGAAGGCGAAGCAGGCCACTGCTTACAGTGGGTACAAATACCACTCTGCTTTGTGGTTTCATAGGACTGGATAGAAATTAGGCTTTGGGGGAGAATTTCCCACTGAAAGCACATATATTACCATGACTTATAATTCTCCCTCGTATATTCGGGAAAAAAATTAATAATAATGGTCTTTCAAACACACTCTCTTTGAATTAAGCTATATGAGAGTGCTTTTGCCTATGTTAGGCTAAATGTTTTTAACGTTAGAAGCCTTGTTTTGGCTTTTTCCAGAATTAGGCCATGTAATTTTCAACAAAGTCTGTTTTTAAAGGTAATACAAACAAAACAGGTTTTGCTTTTGTTTTACTTCATAATAATTATTTTATTACTGTTTTTATTTTATTTTTATATTATTTTGTGTTATTACATTATTTTTTATACTACTATATTATTGCAGGGTTTTCCCCTCTGTCTTTCATAGCTAAATGATATCTCCGTCACTTCTACTATTGTGGCTCGTACTTTGCTTTATTCCAGGTTGCTTCAGAGCCGTCCAAAATAACATCAGAAATTATCACTGAGAAATACTGCCTTATTGAGCCTCTCTAAGCTAGTAACAAGAAGAGGAAAAGAATCACTGAAAATTACCTATATAATTAGAAAATTCTTGAATACTTAAATATTGTTTCTTCACAGTAGAAGCAGAAAACACTGAGTACAAATGAGATGAAGGGGCTGTCAATGTCCATGCTTAGCTTACCAGCGGTGTAGATGGCCACTGCTTGATACTCAGCTCGTTTATCTTTCTTTCAAGTTATGGGAAGCTGTTTTCCATACCATGAAATCAGCTTCTATAATGAAAGACTATTGAAAGTGGAAAGCAATTTAGAAAGATTTGTCAGCTATTTATGCTCTTTAAAACAAAACAAACCATGCGTTTATTTTGCAGAACTGGAGAAGAAAGGAATTGACAAATTATGAGCTGGCCTCATGCAGGAGAGCTAAACACTGGTGCTAATTAATGGCTAGTTAGCAGAGCACCATCTTGATCTCAGTGGAGGTCGCCTGGACAGGGGCCATAAATCCATACTGCAAACGAAAGCAGCTTCAAGATGCTTCATTTCAGCTAAATGAGATGGCGGCCCTCAGCTGCTAGGAAGCTGCTAAGGCAGTATTTATTAGGTCAGAGTTTGGGACTCACAGATCTATTTAATTCCCGCTGGCTATGCAGCTGCTCATTATTGTTGATAATTTTTCTAGGGCTTCAGTAGTTTTATACTGTGCGCTGTTTTCCTCTTGCAGGCGTTTGGACAGTCCTTCTCGATTCACCGCAAAGTGGCTGAAGATGGTGAAACACGTGAAGAAACTCTCCTCCAGGAGTCTGCCTCAAAAGAAGCTTATTACCTTGGGAAGATTTTGGAGATGCAGAACGAGCTGAAGCAGAGCAGGGCGGTGGTCACCAACGTTCAGGCAGAGAATGAGAGACTCACTGCTATTGTCCAAGACTTGAAAGAGGTAAATGGGGGTATGCAGGGAGCAAGGGGGGTGAATTTTTCTTGGAGTATCATGGATGGCATGGCTCTGAGTCATGAAAAAAACTACAAGAAGTAAAAACGCTCACCTACCTCTGTGTGATCATCCAATAAACTACCTGGCCTGAGGGGGCTGTAATTTAGAAAGGAAAAAAATGTAACTTTTAAAATTTTTAAACAACAACAAAAAAACCTCTGCAAACATAATAAAACCCAATTCAGGAAGCAATAATTTCCGAAGTACTCAGCATTTGCATTGTATTTTTATAGGGCCTACATATAGGTGAATTTAACGCAAACACACTTTCTGCGTGCTTCTGATTCATCAAACTCCTCTTTCTCAACATTCATATCATTTCTCAGGTATTCTAGATTGGCTAGGGTCAGGTAAAGCTTTCACCAGTTTTCTTCTACTGTAGAGCAAAATTAAAATGCATGCTCATGTTTAGAAAACGGGCAGCAAGGAAGCCAAATGTAGTTATTGGCTATGTGGCACACAGCTGTTATTGATTAACATCAATGGAGAAATTAGTAATATTTAATAACTTGTCTTTTTTCCTTGAAATTTGGAAATTTAGACATAAGATTTTTTACTTACTATTGCTTCAATATTCCAGGTAGTGGGGTACTGAACTAATTTTACGAGTTTATTCTTTCCGTGTTGACGGTTAGTTTGCACAGTCCATGTAGCGAAGCTCAATACAAGACCGTACACAAGACAAAGGTGACTCTGTTTCCTTCATCTTTACTAGCAAACTGGCTTTTGCTGCTCACGTTCTCGTAGACTCACTAAGATGCGTGTGTCCCACCTCTCTGTCCGGCACTAACTGTGGTGAAATGGAGGCTAAGGAATGCTGACTGACAAGTCCTCATCACCTGTCCTGCGTTCCTCACAGATTTGTGACCATGTGCTCATTTTGGATGTACCTTTTGTGCCCATGAGGAGTTGATATCTATAGAAATCTTTTGCCTCTTCAGCTTGTCCCACTCCTGTGAGTCATTGTGCAGCGCTGCTGATCTATTTGTTACTCTCTAGTCTCCTGCCCTGGGCATAGGCTGGTTTTGCAATCTCAGTGTCAGAAATTGCACATGAGTCTGCTGTGATCTTGATGGCCTGTTCATCGAGGTGCCTTCAGTGCATGCTTTTCTTTTATCCCTCTGCCATTTCTTCTAGTGCTTTCACACGCACGTTTATACCTCATTCATACCAGTCTAACTGTTTCTCTTACAAACCTCTAGAGATTCAGTTTTCTAGGTAGAGCAACTACACGCAGGGGAAGGCAGCACTTAGAAGTAACCCCACATCTTCCCTGCTTTCCCCAGAAATGCCTCGACCTAGGGTCTCTCCCCATTGTCCGGCTGCTGGAAGCGATCTTTCCTAGGTGATTCTGCAAAAATGCTGCTTTCATGTGAATTCAACAAATTAACAAATTTATCGTGTTTACTGTAGCTGAGTGGAATGGCAACCTTTTAACCTATAAAACCTGCTGGGATGGGGTCTCCCTGGGCCTGGGTCCTTTACTGCCATTGAACGTTCTTATTTAATGGTTTCACTGAACTTGCCCATAATACAAGTCAGGTTTCAGTAAGAAGTAAATATATGCTGTTTATTCACAAGATACAAATAAAATACATGATTGTAATTGCTGATGCTGTAGTTAAAAAAAAAAAAAAAAAGAAAATAAATTTTATATCTGTTCGTCCTAAAAGCTTCTCAGGTAGCAGGCAACCAGCTACTGACACACCTACCTATTTGGTTAAAGATTGCATGTGAGCAGAGTCCCAATGGCTTGGGGTTCAGTCACAGATGAACAACCAAGTTAGAGAAAACACACATTTGTCTTCTGTACTTAATTCCTTCCTCTGGGGTCTCCTTGGGATTCCTCCAAATGCAAAGCTCCCTTCCATTTTCTATCATGATTATTGATCTGTAAGTTATTCAGGAGGCATCTTCAGTACCTGTCCTCCCCAGAATATTGATTGTCCTCATTTCTTTGGAGATAATAGTGACCCTTAGTGTGAGACCAGCTGCAATTATTTCCTGTCTTAATGCTAGATAGAAACAAGACATAGTAGTTAATTAAAGTGCAAGAAAAGAATTTACTTGAATAAAAATAATGCTGATAAACTGTGTGTTATTATTAAGATGATGTTGGACCCTGAGTATAAAGTCCTTGATTATGAAAACTTTTAATTTGTGGACCTACGATCAATGTATTTAAACATAAATGGGATTAGTGCAGTCAGTTCATTACCAAGCGTACACCAGACACTATTATGATTAATTACTTGAATATAATAAAAGATAGAGGGTGGTTGACGCCTACCTCAGGCTCTTGGATATCTTGTCACACTGAATTATACTGGTGTTTCACCTTGTGCTGAGAGGAGTCTCGCCCTTATACCCAGCTCAGCATACCTTGGTCCAAACATATAAATCCTAAGGCAGCAATGTCCGAGTGTCTGCAGAAATGAGATGCCCTTTTATTGTAAGCATTTATGAACTTCGTCTGCTTGGTTCTGGGTACTGCTGATAGGAAAAGGCAGACTAGGCTTACTACAAATCTTGACAATCACTAGGGTGGAAAAGCCCAATTTTTTAAAAAATTGAATGTCTGGTACCTTTTGGGGTAAAGACAGTTATTAGAAGCTGCCACAGATAGATTGCTACAATGAGAAAATAATTTGTCTCTTTGAAAATCTAGTTGGAGAAAAAAATGGAAGAAAAAAGGATGGTCTTTATGTCAGCAACTGTACCTGAGTGATGTAAAGATAGATTCTGGATGTAAGTTCTTGAATGTATGCTGTCTCTTCCCCTCCCTGCTTCACTCCGCCAATATGCTATATAATTGTTTTTTAAACCTTACTGAAATACCTTCTAAGCTAAAACAAAAAATAATCACTCCTTTCACCTTCAGACTTAATACAAAAGGCTTGAAAAACTGCTGTGTGGTTCTGGAAATAGCGTTTTTGCATAGATGACAGAAATTTATGTTATTTTATCCAGGCACTCAGTCCCTTATGATACTGAAGACTGATTGCTAGGTTTTCAAAATGTGAGCGTTGTTATTGGTACCACATCCCTAAATAACACAGACGGTGCTTCTCCATTCTGTCGTGGGAGTTCTCTTCCAAATATGTTCTGCTTTATGAATTTGCACAAAAATTCATAGTCACACGAATGTGTATGAGCATTTTGTGAAGCGTCAGAATACTCTCGCATGAATGCTGATGGCTTTTAGGAATCTTGGGAATTCCATCGCCCCAGAGTTTAAAAATTCATGTCTTTTTGCAAGTATCTGCCGTAGAGTCACAGCTGATGTCTGCAGGGCAGCTTGACCTGGATCTCTCTTGCTGTAAAAGTGAATATATCAGGCTGAGGTCTCTGGGGATTATGCATCTCAGTCTGGGAAAGCAAACAAACTGATTTCAATGCTCATCACGAGAAAAAGATACATTTTTGAAGAACCTGAGCCTTTGTTTCATCCTGATGGTGAAGGATGAATCTGTACACAGATGGCTTTCTAGATTCATGTTAAAATGATCAGAACAGTAAAACACTAGTAGCATTACTTTTGATGTAATAAAAATCCCCACAGTTTTGGATAGGAATGTTATTAACTATCATCTAACTAAATAAAGTCTACATTTTCGAAAGCAGGTAGCCCTTTTCATCCTTTTCTACCATCAAGATGTCAGACCAGGAACGTAGAAAGTTATTTGGAGATAGTTAAAAGTGCTGTAATCTAAACCAAAAAATACACTGATTTTAAAACCAAGGCCAGAGATATAATTTTTTAGCAGAGACCAGATTTTGCGTATGTTACACATCACAGAGTTTATGGTAGATGGCCTCTCTGTGTGAAGATATCAGTATGGTTATTAGCTCATTTAACCTTTTCTAACTGCATATAATTGCCTGCCTTTATTATAAATGTTAAAGAAATACTATTTTTAAAACATATTTTAAAAATGCAATCTTTTGTAATTTTATAATTCTATAATTCTCTGGTGTTTGTTTTTTCCTATTTAAAAAACATTGTGTTTACTTATAGTTGGGAGATGAGTGACTGGTTCTTCCACTTGTGCCACTGAAAGATCTTTCCTTATGATAACCATGAGCACTTTATAGATGGATAGAGAAGATGAAATCAGTACCTTGAGAAATTGGTAACTGACAAAGGTGGTTATGAAAGCACAGATGACCCAGCTCAGAAGTTGGAGCAGAAAGTTCTTGTGATGAGATCAAATTCCTCCTTCAGGAGGAGGCTGAATGCCTTGGAGCTGGGCATCTGACTCAAAACAGGTGGTAACTGGAGGGGGAAGAGCATGAAGCAAAGAGGGGAAGCGGGTGAAAGTGTAGAAAATGGAGATGAAAGATGATGTTGCAGTTTGAGTTTTGTAGGTGTTATGAGAGCAGGTTTAGGAGTTGCGTGAGGGGGGTAGATGAATGCTTTTGTGTTGCCAACACAAAGCTCTTTCTTGCCAACAAAATTAGTGAAAAGCAGGAGGAATGACATAAGAAAGTCAGGAAATAAAGGGTTAAAACTCATAGGCTGTGCTACTATATGTCACTGCAGCAGCTGCTGGGATTGCAGAAAGAAATCGGCACCTGGGTATCTGCAGTCCAGGAGATAACAGATGATGGCAATGTTAATGGGCTGTGGCAACAGCACACACCTGGGCTTCTGGAGGGCAAAAGCAGGGATGAGGGCAGTGGAAAAGTGGGTAGGGAGAAAAATACAAATTGCTGAGGCATTATGTGCTGAAACAAGGTGGAAAATAAATCTAGGATGAAGTTGTGCAGCCCTGCTGCCCTTGAAATCAATAGCTAAACTTTTATTCACTTCATCAGTACGAAGACCTTGTACTTCATGCTAATCAGGAAACATATGGGTGTGATAGCCTGGACTTTTTTTGAGGGGAACCTATGTATGATGCAAAGCGTGAGCACTTGTGCTGGGTGAATAATTATAAGAAGTTTTACTGCTAGCGATGGCCGTTTCAGAAATGCAACCTATTCAGAAATGCTAAGAGGCCATGTCTGCATCCTGAAAATACAGGAGAAATGGAAAAAATTTACAGGCATTGTTTTCAAGTTGACTTTTATCTAAAAAAAATAATTTATTAAGAACTGGTATTTCTATACTAAATATACCTTCAAGCAATTCCTAATTGGCTGTTTCCTATTAAGAAATTACAATTTCTCAGTCTGAAGAGTTAGGGTTTTCTCTCATTTTTGACAACTCAGAGTAAAGCTTAAAAACTTTATATGTGAACATTATCTAGTGTAAACTAGATTCTGCTTCTGCTAACCAATTTCAGGTTCTTGTTTTGTTGCTCTACGGTTAAATTGTAACAGGATTTGGGTATATAGTGCTTCCTATTAATGTAGGATGTAGTTAGATCCAAAACTGAGATCATTAATACATTCAATTGTCATCTACTCCTGGAGTGTCCTACAATTGTTATCAAAGCATATCCTCAAAGTGGTCAATAGTAATTAAAGTTGAGAGGCCATGTGCACGTGCTCACAGATAATGAGGATTCTATCCTTGACTCTGTCAAGGATGAATTAATCAAAGAACTCCTAATGAAGGAAAGCAAGTATTGTTATTCTTGAGAAGGAACATATGAGCATATGGACTTTGAAAATGCTACATGTTTTCAAAAGTTTAGTCAACTTGGCAGAATAGTGAAGATTTTGAGTGTCCTAAGCTGAACTACCTTCATTACAGTACTAAAAATAACATCCATAGGTCAAGAAGACCCTAGCCCAGGTGAAGACCATTCCCCTGAGCATGCATAAAAGCTATACCTTGAGTGTGCAACCATATGTAAATTACTAACCAATCAAATATAGGTAGGAGGTACTACTATGATAATGAAGTTGTAAAATGTGCATATAAACCATGCAGAGAGTCCCGTTTGGTGTGCTTGGTTGGTGGGAAACCACTGAGCACCCAGCCTTGTGCAACTCTTAAGTAAATAATCAATGTCTTGTCCTGGCTTGTAAGATTGGCTATTGCACACCGGGTAACGAGTCCAATTTTTTTGGACAACAGTTGTTGGGTGCTTGAGTTTCCACCTGTAAAATTTTCCGCCCATGTAAAAGTCTGTCTCCAGATGCATTCAGGAACACCTCTGGCTTGGAGTGAGGTCTGTTACTATGCTGCTCTTGGATATTGAGCACTTCTGTAGGTGCTATTGGGATCTCCAAGGAGATGTTTCCCTAGCTGACCTCATCACCTAGTGATGTCCTTCCACTCTCTGGTTCTGTGATTGTGGCAAGGTTTTGGGGTCCAATTTTTTCTCTGCCTGAGGGATTATGAAGCCACTTCTCCCTCTGAAGAATGTGCCCTTGCAGTCAGTTGGCATGCTGTTCATTCCTTCAGATGAAGCTGTTCCACTTTGGGGAGTAGTTAGAATTTTGTGGGTCAGGGAGAGCGAAAGTGAGCAAGCTCATAAGAATGACTGTAGCCTAAAGGCTAAGCCACTCAGCTGGGAACAGGGAACTAGTTCTAGTCCCTATTTCAATTAATGTTTAACAAGAAATATTTAAATATTAATTGGGGCAGAAACCAGAACCCCAGCCTCTCCTCTGTGAGGTGACAGCCCTCAGAAAAGGTTGTCTCCATCCCTCTGAGAGCACATGGTCTTCAGCCTGGATCTCCCATGGCTAGTGGTTTGACTGCCGAGCTCTCGGAGGGAGGTAGCTCCAGGTTACCGAGTAAGGTAACTTACTCTAACTCTGTTTTGAAGAAAGATGGAAAAGAGAAGTCCAGGAGAGGAATCACTGCTATGAACCACATACTGTGGGAAGCACCTTTTAGCAGCTTGGCCATAGTGACAAAGCTCTCTTAGAGAGTAGCAAGCTCTCTTCAATGTTACTAGCTTGCCTCCCTTTTCAGTTGTCTAACTTTCTTCGTGTGTAGAATAGGGAACGTGTGATTGTGTTTTGATTATCCTAGACAGTGGAGTGATTTAAGGAACTGCAGTGTTGACTGTGATAATGCATGCAGCATCCTTACATGATCTCCCCTCCTCCCGTATGGTGTTGCCCTGTGCTTCCCGATGGCTGCATCAACAGACTTGCCCCGTTCAGTCTACTGAAGAACGGAAGTTTCTTTTGGCATTTGCACTGATTAAATAAAGCCTGCGTTATAAATATATTTATCTTCTTACTAACATTATGCAGGTACTTGCAGCAATGGCATCATTTCCAGAGGGAGAATAAGTAAGGAAATATGGTGAAGTATTCAGTGTGGCCACTGATAATGGTGTCTTCATCTTAATGTACCTTCATGCAAGCACCGCTTTTTGACAAGCAGCTGTAGGAATGTGATGCCAGAGCAGCCCATGGAGATGACTGAGGGGATCAGCGCTGCCTGAGAAACAAGGTGCAGCCGAGGCATGATAAAGAGATGACAGAACTGTTCCTCTTGTCAGGAGAGCTCTGTCATCACAATTTAGGATAGTATTAGCACAGTCACTCTAATTGACTATATTTACATTCCTTTGTTTTGGAAGTTTCCTTCAACTGGCTAGAACTGGCTTTAAATTAGGCTTAGAATATAAATTTGTTACTTTGCCCACTGGGAGATGTTTTTCGTTTCTCTCTCCTGTTTTTAGAAGAGCCTGCTGAAGGAAGATTTTTCCAGCTTGCTGGTGCCTAGCCACCCTCATAAATTTTTCTCCCAACTTTGCTGACAGTGCTAATGGGTGGGGTTTTTTGTCTTGAGAGGCTGAAAAGTTTGCCAAAAATGTGTTGTTTCCTTCTGCTTTCAGGAAAACTTTTCAGATTGGCCTTAATCTTAATTATCATATAACAGCATAATATTCTGTAATATGGGGAATTTTATTAGATGTTGCTGATGTGCTTCAAATCAAACTCCAGTGTATACTTGTGTCTTATCTGGACCTCTTTAAAAACACGTTAACAGTTCCTGTAAGCAGTCAGGTGTTAATGGTTTTCCTGTGGAGCCACTTAACTTGTCTGTGCTCTATCTAGACTGGAGAGAGCTGCACGACGTCTGGGGGCTTTAAGTTGAACGGGGCGGAGAGTGACTCTGTCCTTGCTCCAAATTCCTGTCCTCTTGACATGGTTTCTGGAAAATCAGCAGTGCATGTTTGTAAGGGAAGGCCACCGGTGGGCCATCACTGGATTGACTGCAAGTGGTGCCCTTCACTGTCATTGCAGGCCATGCCTCTAACCCACGTTCTGTTTTTTCTTTCTGACACTTACACACGCGTTTCCATTCATCCTGCGTTCATATCAGTCTTACTGTTTCTTCTACAAGCGCCTACATCTGCTAACGTCAGAGTGAAGTAGACCAAGGTGTAATCCCTGTAAAAGAGGTCCACTGCAGAGTTTCTCCTAACAGGCAGTGAAGGTTGTGTGCAGATGGGTTTGGTGACTGTTGTCACCACTGCCTGTGACGGGAAAAGATAGCAGTAGACCACACTGAAGTGTAAAACCTGGCTTTGTGGCATGAGATTGTCTGAAAGGTACAAAACTGGGAAGGTCATTGTCAATGGTGTTTGCTGACAAAGATTTTTTTTTTTTTTTTTTTTTTTTTTTTTTTTTTTTTTTTTTTTACTAATTTCCACATAGCTTGTACAGTGGTTTTGTAAGGGTGTTATTTTGTAGGGTTAGATACTGATGCTTGTTAAACTTTCCCTGTTCACAGAACTTTACTTCTGAAAAGAAACGAAATGGCTTTCGTTATGTCTTGGAGACAGAAAAATAAGGCAAGCTGTGACTAGTAATACTATCAAATCTCTACTCATGCAGTGAAAAGGATAGATATACTAGTAGCTGATTCTGTCTGTCTGTCAAAAAAAGAGCTTTGCATATAGGTAGTGAGACCTGTCCAGCATAGACTGCTGCTCAGTGCCCTTATTAACAGATAAAGGCTTAATTACAAATCTGCCATTCAACTTCAACTTAGTTACCACCAAACGCTTTTTTGTGGTTCTTTTTTCACACATGGACCAACAAACCACTTTCTCCTGCAGGTGAAACCAAAGGTGGCTGTGTAAGATTCACCCTTTTATTTCCTAAAATATGGTTTATAATCCTAAATTGCTATAATCCTATAATTGCTCATAAAATGATGGTATTTCTAAGCACCAACTGTAATAGAATAGGAAGGTCAACAGTTCAGGATAAATCCATATTGTTGTGGCGCTGTTTTCTCAGGGTAATCGTCAGCTCCTTGTTCTGCTGTTCTCGCCCTCAAATATACCTGCAAGCTACCAAAAACAGCTTTGGTTGGTTGTGTTTCCTGTTAGTGAGCCCAGAACAATGACTTGGGATGCAAACTTGTGATCTGACACATGCATGACACTGTTTTCTTTGGCAAGGTTCAGG
Source organism: Dromas ardeola (assembly GCA_013398915.1). Lineage (NCBI taxonomy): Eukaryota > Metazoa > Chordata > Aves > Charadriiformes > Dromadidae > Dromas > Dromas ardeola. The sequence continues at coordinate 240,319 of VYZM01005622.1, read as the reverse complement.
CATTTAGCTCTGCTGTGAATAACAGAGTCAAACAATGGACAGTGGGGAGGTCAAAAAAAGGCCAGGAGGGATAATGGAACATAACCAAGGGACTGTTGCATAAATACACAGTGCCTTATTATAAACACTCAAATTCCCAGCTCCTTCTTTCAGAAAGGGTCCTTTGCAGGGCCTCAAATAGAAAATGAAAGAGGGTGTACTCTCAGCTGCACTCCGTAATCTCTAGGCAGCAATTAATCAAATCGGGATCTGGCAGTGCTTGTTCTTACGTAAGATCTGTGAAGTAATGACCCCTTATTTGTGCCAAGGTAGAGTTTCAAAGCACTTTATGTACACCCCTGTATAAGGGTTGTTCAGCCTGCAAAAGAGAAGGCTCTGGGGAGACCTTATAGCAGCCTTCCAGTACCTGAAGGGGGCCTACAGGAAAGCTGGGGAGGGGCTGTTTGCAAGGGTATGTAGCGATAGGACGAGGGGCAATGGTTTTAAACTAGAGCAGGGTAGGTTTACATTAGACATTAGGAAGAAGTTCTTTTCAATGAGGGTGGTGAGACACTGTCACAGATTGTCCAGAGAAGGTGGTGGAGGCCCCATCCCTGGAGACATTCAAGGCCAGGCTGGATGAGGCTCTGAGCAACCTGGTCTAGTTAAAGGTGTCCCTGCTTACTGCAGGGGGGTCGGACTAGATGGCCTTTAATGGTCCCTTCCAACCCAACACATTCTATGATTCTATGAAGGTGGTGTTTGAGAGCATGCTGTGGAGGCCAAAGGTATACCTGGACTTAAAGAGGAATGAGACAAATTTCATGGAGGATGGGGCCCTCAGGGCTTCTTATATGTGGAGATCCAGACCCAGCACCCAGCTCAGAAGGTTTCTCAGGGAACAGAGGGCACTGGGATGGGACACCGGGAAAAGCATCATCATATAATATCCCTGTTTCTCGTGTGTTACCCACCTGTGAATGGCCGCTGCTGGAGGCAGGGTATTGGACTAGCATCTCTCTGAACTGAGAAAATATGAGTTTTGTGCGGACTCTCCTTTTTTCTAAAATGCATAAATTTGCTGACTTGTTTTTGTTTCTGGATGAGGAAGCCCTCATAAGAACTGCTTGTGCTGACTCACTCTTTTCAGTATTAATTTGCTGGTTAAGAATAACTTGGGCTTTTCTCTGTTCAAGTGGTGTGGAGTAAGGCGGGTTTTGGCAGTGCTGGGATCAGCTGCGCTGCCAATTTTTAAAGAATCCTTGCAATGTGATCTGGACTCTCAGGAGCAGGAGCCCAGGAGCTGGGCTGGCTTGTACTTTGTGACTTCATTCATTTGCCTGGGATTAAGCGGGAAGGGGAGAATATCCTGGGTGACAGACTTACTCTGAAGCTCAAGTCCAAAAGCTTAAGCACTCTTCCAGATAAAGGAAAGACATAACAAGGAGAAGAAGCAATTTTTGCTGAGAGTCCTTGCTGCCTGAGTACATAAGCAAATAGAGCCTAAGTTTCAGTGACACGTGCCACTGATAAAGAATATTAAACAAAGAATGAAAATAAGTCTTTTGTCCCTGTTTCAGTTAGTTCCCTTTGATTTTCGAAAATATCCTGAGCGGGCTTGAATATAAAAAAGGCGGGAGGGGAGGGAAGGGAAAAAAAAAGAGTTAAATCTTCTCTGAGATACTGATGCTGTTCTTCCCAGTCATTCAGTGTTAGAACGTGCCTGGCAATCGTTGAATGTTTTATGCCTTCAGGACTCGTTGGGGTTACAGAACAGTAATCTTCATGTATTCCCGGTCATCAGTACGCGAGCAGTGCAGTCATATTTCTCTTCTCCTGGGAGTCCCCGTGTGCATTGTAGCTGTGCCTGACTTTACCTTCTGTTGTTGACTTTCTCCTGTTCTCTGCCTATGGATGCATCACTGCCTGTTTTCCTGACCTGCTCCCTCCTAAACTTTTGGCATTGCTTGTGATTAAGCAGTGCAGAACTGATGGCACCAAAGAGTCATTGATTCAGAGATGAGACCCACCAAACAAAACTGCAAAACCTAACTATCTCTTCTGATGCTGTGATTAGTACTTGGACCTTGAGAGAAACTCATCCATGCTGATGACACGTGGACAATAATTACCAGCCAAGGTACTTGATCTTCCACATCTGTTCTTATTTGTTCTAAAACCTCATTTATTTTCAGTGTTTTTTGTCTTGTCCTTCAATCAATGCTGATTTATTTGTAAGGGTTTCTCCTGGGATTTACTAGGTAATTTTGGGAAATGGGATCATCTACCTTTTCCTGGGGAAATGTCTTAGATACCAAGGCACAGAACATTGCTGGTGACCTGACCCCAGAAGTGGATGATTTGTTAGGTGCAATCAGAGTGAGACTGAGCATGGCTCATCTAATATATACCTCTGGATAGTCAGCAATTAGCAAAAATTTCCTTTGCCAAAAAGCCCACCAAACAAATAAAAAGAAAGAAGCCACATAGAATCAAAACCTATGAAACCCTGAAAAATATGAGAAAGGAGAAGTCTTGGGGGTTTGTACTTTTGTGCACTGTATGATGGCATCCTCTCATTGGGTTTCATTCAGCTTATACCTTACAAACTGAAGTCGGCTCTGTGTGGCAATATGATGCCATCCTTAAATATGATCCTCTGTGGAGTAGGCTCTCTTCAATTCCCTCTTCTGCCTCAAAACCCCCAACTCATTACCAGTTTGGCACTGGTATGAAATCGTTAGTAAGTTCTTGGCTCCCATCATCTGTGTTAATTGTGCTTTCTGCAACAAACTCTGTTCTCAAGGGGAAAAATATAAGAGGAAGATGACAGGACGGTGAGCAGCAAGAAACGCAAATATGCCACCTCTTTTTCTCCCTTTGCCCTCATTACAATATATGAGACAAGCTGGTTATTTTTAGTTATTCTCAACAGTCAGTGCCAGTCAGCATCCAGGAGGAGGGCAGCGAGTCAGGCAGAGGTCAGACAGTGTTATCACCCTTTCATTGTGATGGTCAAATCCACTTTTAAGCTTCAGGATTGAGAGAAATGCACTTTTGCTGGCAAACATTTTAGATGTGTACGTGCAGATGCTCATACATAATCAGAGCTTGTCTGCTCCTGTGAAGTTATTGTTCCAAAAAACCCATCAAATAGGTAGGACTAGATATGAATGCAATTTTTGTCTTCACTGCTCATTCATTCTGCCTGTGTAGCCTTTCCTCTCCTTCTGAAGCACAGTACGTTGGCTCTTTCAGCCAAATGTGCCTTGAAGGCATCATCATAGAGACGTGATTTTTCACTTCAGTGAAATGGGCAGGATGTCTGTTCTGATGCTGTCTGTGAACTATACGTGGAGAATACACCATGTCATTGCGGTGTCAACTTCAGAGTGAGGTGGGTTAAAAGTGGGCCATTTCCCATCGGTCCTGCGTACCTAGCCATGAAAATGGGACGCAAAAGCGATACTGTTCACAAATGCAATACTGTGAGTTGTGGCTAATGATACAGGGTAGTTTACATTTGTTGCTCATATTCCCTTGTGTCTCATTTTCCCAAGGGAAGTAGAAACACAACAGCAGTGAGAAGATACCAGGTTCTGGTCTGTGCTTAGTAGCTGCACATGATTAAAATAGCAAGGGCAAGATTCTGGTCAATGTGGAGAAAGGAGAGTGATTCTTTCCCAAACAGCTTCTGTCAACTGGTATTTTATGTGCATTGACTACCTGCCCCTACCAAATGAGGCATGCACAGGTCTGCGGACAGATAAGTAGGGAAGAAAAAGTAAAAAGTTTAAAGAATAGGTATAGACAGGGGTTTGTTGTCGAGTAACTGGGAATATATTAAAGAAAGAAATACAATATTATGGCCTATATCAAGTCAGCAACAAGGATCCGTAAACTCTGCCTTGATTTGCTCCAAAAATTCTGAGAGAAAAAGGATGGCCTTGGTTTGTTGTCCAGGGCTTCAAATGCAATGAGGAAGAAGGACTGAGTCTGCAGATCCCTTTGCAAGATGTCAGAAAAGAAGTTCCAATTCACAAAGACATCTAAGCATGTTTTGACGCAGAAGCATAAAAGGTGTCCAAGAAAGCCTATGGATAAGCTTATTCACGATACTTTCAGACATGTTCACAGGCACTCTGTAGAGCTGGTGTGCTCACCTTGTTTTGGCAGCAATTCTCATAAGCATTTTACTGTGCAGTAAGTTGGTAAGAAGCTATAGGTGTAGATTTATGCGATCAGTGTGGTTTTGACATTCATTTTATTGTGGATCAGAATATTTTTGAGTTTAAGTCTAGGAGGTACAGCTAGTTTTTATACAGCTTGCTTTGCCCATGCTCTATACATGTCAGCGATGATTTGAAGTCAGTCCCTTGACAGCTTTCATGTATTAGATTTTTGCGTTGTTTCATGTTTTTATCCCTTGCAAAAGCTTTTAAAAAGCCAGTTATGAATTTTCCATTACCACTTTTCTTGCCCTCTAAAAGTTATGAATGACTCTTCCTCCTAACCTGACTACACAATTTCTCCTCACCAAATTTGTTATGAGATGGAGTTATATACCAGAGCCATAACTCTGTTTTAAAATGAATCACTTTAAGGTTCAATTTCATTTATAGCCTATAAATTCCTAATAGAGTTTAAAAATACTATTATATTGTTAGTCCACTTGAAATTGTATTAACATCTTCAAAGGAAAGAAATAATGACATTGCATGTTCTGAAGTTTAAAAAGTGAAAAAGTTTTTGAGTGCTGGGAAGGAAAAAAGCCCTGTGTGGATCTGGAAACTTAAAGAAAGAAACATACAACCTTGCTGGTGTTTATTTAGAAAATCCTCCTCCTTTCAGCCAATTTATCAATAGTAATAAGCTCTTCTTGTATGATCAGCTCTAACACAAGGCAGGTGCACCTCCTGCTGAATTCAGGCTGCGAATTGCCTGGGTGGGCTGGGGACTACTTCGCAGGAATTCAGTGAATACTATTACCTAGCTTCATGCTGCAGCAATCCAAAAGGCAAGGTGAACCAACTACCAGCTCAGCTTCAGCAACATTTATGTAGATTAATCATTGTTTTATACCCATTACCTTGGGGAACCACATTTCCTTCTCAGATCAAATAAATGCATTCTACAAACTGAAACTCTGAAGTTCCCCTTCTACACAGTCTACATTTTTGTTCTTAGCTGAACTCAGAAATATCAGAGATATTGATTCTTTGCATAGTCGTCATAACCAGTGCTACAGCCTCTGTAACTTTATGCCTTGAGGCAGGAAGAAGCATGATCAACTATTTAATGGCAGAATAGTTGGCAAAAATTTTGTTCTTTGACTAAAACTGGAAAGCTCTGTGCTTCCAAAGGTAGCAAATTTATTGGAGATTGTTTTCAGCCCTGTTGTCATTTCATTAAAAATCATGGCAATAACTTAGAACGGAGTGGAAAGATAAAAGAACCAAATGCAAAGACTCTATTATCATTATGTTTTTTGTTATCACGTTGCACTGACCTCTTCCTTGGGAGTTTATAAGCAAGCCCAGGACAATAAAACCAGAATAGGCTGTTTTTTTCTTTATTACATGCCGTTGCTTAGGGAAATTTAGCCATGACTATTTGTTTCCTGTCCACCACTGCAGCAAAATTCTGGTATAAGAATGATCCATCTTACAATGTTTGAAATATCAAAGCTTGTCTTGTTACTAAAACTTCAAAAAACACAGTCAGTTTTTGTTACATGTATTTAAGCATTTTTGTTTAATAGCTTTTTATGCTGGACTTTATAAGAAAACTTCCTGCTTAGCTGTGCCTTGAAGTCTTGGAGGCATCATTCCCATCCAAGGTCTGGAAGGTCAAGTTATTTTTAAAGTTAGTGCTGCAGCTGAAAAACAGTTCAGGCCGTTTAATGGTGTTATTCAATGATGTGGTAAAATGGGTTGTGAAAACAACAGTAAAGCAAGATAAACACATGTCACTTCCTCCGCTGAAGCACGTAACTCAGGGGCTGTTGGGGTGCGGAGCCATGTGCCTTCTCCTCCTCTGGCTTTCTGCTTTTCAGCTCCTGTCTGTAATCCATTAGGAACTTTCATTCTTTCAGCATGATCGGGGTTAACTTCTAAACATGACTTATCGCTGCCTCCTCTTGTGAATACGTAGACTCAACCTGTGTTTTCAGCTGCGCTGTTCTCCAGTTAGATTCAGATTATTTTTTTCTTGCTGTAATTTTCGTTTTGTAGTGTGGGGTTTTATTGCACATCCCTTGATAGCCTATTATTGTTCAACCAAGGATGGGGGAAAATAATTTGGTCTGAGAAAGGTTGTGGATGAAGCAGACATTTTGTTTTCCATTGTTTTGGGAATAATCTTCATGTTCTTCAGAACATAGATTTATTTATTTTTATTATTATTTTCCTAGAGGTTTTACTACTTTTCTTTTAGAAAATAACAGCAAGCACTGAAACACTAATTTGGCCCTTCAGGAAAGTGCATCTGTGATATGAAGTCTCTCTCCCACCTTTTCCCCCATCCTGCAGCTTCTACTGGTGCGTGTGGTGGTACCCTGTCCTCACAGCTAGGCAACTGAACAGCAAGTCCATGCAGTGCCAGTACCTTGCATTTTCACACCTTGGAGTCAAAAACCTCACTGAAAAAAGTCCTTAATTTAAAGAACTTCTGTTATGTTATGCAGAATACATAAAGAACAGAAAAATGCTTTTAATGGCAGCGAGAGTTTACCCAAGGTGAATATTTTTCTCTATATATGTAATTAATTTTTTTCAAAAGAGGCCTCAGACTTCCTTTAAAACAAACAGTATTTATCCTATATTATCATTGCACAGTCCAAAGCACATCCTACCCCTTCTCTTAAATCCAGCCAGATTTAAGATGTAGCTGTACTGGGAGGTTTAAAAGTGATGATGGAGATGAGTCTGGGCGTGTGTTGAGCTCGCTTGCGCATGGCTGGGCTTTTTGGAGGGCGCCAACTGCAGTCAACGTGGTCCTAGTAGAGGTTTCCTGTGCTGCCGGGTAGCTGGCTGACAGCTAGTAATAGCTAGCACTCGCGGCTAATTTGAAGAGGATTCTTCTCCCAGAGGAGACGGATGGATTTCCTGTGGCTCCAGCATGGCTTTTCTGGGAGCGGGTAAGCAGGACGGCAGTCTAGTTTTGCAAGGATGTGGATATGAAAGAACCAAAGCACTGATAGGGCGTCTTCCCTGATTAAGATAATGAACATTAAGGGTTGTATCTGGGCCTTGCACAAGTGCACTCGTCTCTGGTTTGATGGGTTGGTAGGCTTTTCTCTGTTTGCCAAGATCACTGCTGTATCCAGTAAGTAGGATTGGTGTTTGTTTTAAAAAGAGCTGATAAGGAATAAAACATCCAGAGCTGATACTACCAGTTTGGGGGTTTTTCAGTCAGGAAATGGCTCCTGCAGATCTCACTTGTTATTTCTGAGTAAAGGGAGAACTGCAGCTATGTCTTCTCTTGTGTATGCAAACATCTTTTCCGTGTGTCACCTCCCAGGAGGACTGTATTCCTTTCTTACCTGGGCATTACTGACTTTCAGTATATTTTGTAGCCTTATATGTTTCATAACTTTCTGCCTTACTCAGGCCAGACACATACATTTTGACTATCCTCAGTGTAAAAATAGCCTGTAGGCAAACTCTGGCATGTATTGCATCTTCAACTAAGTTAAGAATTCCCTTATAAGATTCAGGGAGTGCAGTGGTTATACCCTCCAGCACTGTCCCATCATAGAAAAGTCACCATCCCTCAGCTTTGTGTGCTTGCCCTGATTCAAGGATGTTAAACCTCATAGTTACTCAGAAAAAATGAATGCAAGATTTGCATTGGAATAAAGTTCTGCGGCACACAGAACATTTCTAATCTTCTTAGGCTGCAAGAGTTACCCTGGGAGGCTTTTTTCCTGTAAGGTACAGACAGCTGGCTACAGGATGCATCTTGGTGCCAGATCAGACTTTAGAAGCTCTGTTCCAGTCTGTGCCCTAATTTGACTTGCTCTTTTCAATTGCTTATGTGAGGGACAAGTTTCCGAGACCTTAAGTGCTCCGCTTTTGGTTTTTTCCATTCCCCCCCCCGCCCGGCACTGGTCTTGTCTAGGTATAAAGAGGCACCAAAGACCTGTTTGTCTGCATAGTATGTTTATAGACCTTGGCCAAAGTTAATCCCTAATGCATCACTGTTGACCTGAGCTGAACTATATCTAGTATATATTTGCCTGCTCTCTGACAGTTGCTACTAAAAATTGCTAAATGTTGCTGTTTAACCATTTGCATACTGGCATGCTAAGTCAAAGAAAAAAAAAACCCAGACAAACCCTAAACACAAAACTCCACACTGCTCTCTTCCATTCAGTAAAATCGAGCTAATTTTCTTGGCTTCAGTGTGAAACGCTGCTCATTTGTGAGCTCTAGCTGTTAATGGAAATAGTGAAAAAAACAATTCTTTTTCTGAAAAGGCTCTGCTTTGTAGGCAAGGAAGTACTCCAGTAACTCCTTGTAATTAAAATCTTTCTCCTTTGCTTTGGAACATATGGCAGGATGGGATAAATAAGCAGGAAGAAGGAAGCTTTGTTTCTCAGTATGACCAAGGTATTTTGTCCTGTGTGTTTCATATGACTACGTAAACTCAAAAGTGCCCCAAACCAACCATGGTTTGCCTTCTGTGGGTAAGGGATTGGCTCCCTATAAATGCTGTCATGCATGTTTTGGCTGAGCGCAATAATTGTGCTCTAAACCAGTTCTCTTTATGGGCAAGATAATGGTAGATGTGCAGCTCAAGATAATCTTATCCAAAAAAGCCCTGCCTACAAAGAAACCAATTAACCTGAGGGTAGCTACTGGCAGAATGCACATAGTTCACATACATTCTGAATAAACATTCTGTATCAAGTAAGTGGTCTTTAAAAAAAAGAAAGCCCACAAATTAGCAGAAATGGGGTATCTCTGTATGTGATTTCCTTTTAGAACTGCTGATAATATAATGCTGATGTCTAGACAGTCCATAATCTTACATTCCAGGGGAAAAAAAGGAAATTTTCTGCCTCATCCTCAGAACATTGTATTTCATAGGTGAGTCACTTTCTAATGTTATGGAAATGATAAAGATCATCTGGATAAGTGAGGACTAGCAATTCCCATTGCTACCTCAGTGGTGCTGCCATCTGTTCAGCTCCCTGCATACTTGGTGAGATAATTTAACCAGTCTCTTCTTATAGCGCACATTAATCTTATTCATATGAGAGATAAAATACTATGGAACTAAATTCTGTTTGCAATAAGACTTTTTTTAAAAAAAAAAAACAACCAAGACATGTTTTACAAACTTCCTGCCTCTTTATATAAATGTGTGTATTGTTTTACCTGGTTATCAAATTTTTGCACTTTGTTCTAACTGTGCTCTAAGTTCTTAAAGTGTATAATTTGTACAAATTTACTGTAATTCCGTGAGATTTTTCTCCTAATGGGGAAGTTGAGGCATAGAGGCTGAGATCCCAGGTTTCTTATGACTGGCTGCCTTCTTGCATTTGTTGGTTCTTTTCACACTTGCTGATCTGTGTGAGATGATGGAGGAAGTTTGGGCTGCATCCTAAAGCTCATAAATTCCTGGGATTCTCCTATCCATAACACTAGCTGAAATGTACTGATTTCCCTACCCAAGGTTCAAATATTGTAATTTTTTTCCAGTGCTCTTGAGTAGCTTTTAGTAGTGCTAGTATGAATCTATT
>VYZM01005622.1:146949-230549 GCA_013398915.1 Dromas ardeola | reverse complement strand
GGGTGGAGGGGTGTGTGTGTCTTTATATCCTGCAAAAGAAGACCCAGACTCTGTCATGTAGCAGTTTTCTTTCACATCTGTTTTGTGTGCTCAAACACAGAAAATACTAACAACGTTCTGCATTTTCCTTGATGGATTCTTTAAAGAACTTACCATCCTTTTTGGTTTGCTATTAAGTTATTAGGGTATTACAACTAGCTTTCTCTTTAAAAGAAAGGTTTTTTTCATTTTCAGAAATTCCTTCTTCTGCATCAACTTTTCTCTCCCATTTCCCAGTTACTCTCGAAGCTGTGTACTCGTGCTAAATCCAAGTTTCTAATTGAGATTCTAAGCAGGAAAAATTGCATCACCGGCTTTTGTTCTCCCATGAAAGCCCGTATTAATGGAGACTGCCTTATATAAAGCAGACCCCTTTCACCTTTGAAAACAAAGAAGAGTTCCTGTCTGAAACGAGTACTGGGGCATTGCAGTGTTTCCAAAGAGCTGTACTGAGCTTTATCCAGAACCTTGACTGTCCTCCTTATTGGCACGGTGCACAACCAGCACCAGTTGTGGTGTAGTGAAATATATGGTACAATCAGAAGGAGCTCCGTCTCCAAGCCATTCCCCAGGGCTGGGAGAAGGGGAGCCTTTGGTTTTTGCTCAGATCCTGGCAGAGTGCTGGTGCTTCACCTCAAGGCCAGTGCAAGAAAATAGCTATGCCACAGGCTGGTGTGTGCTTTGTGATCTGCTGCTGCCTTACCAGTCCCACGCTTGCCAGAAACGTGGGATCCCATTCAAAGCTCTTCAAACTGACAGTGCTTCCAGATTTCCTATCCGGATTCTTCCCCTGATTACCCTGAATTTGGATCAGACTCAGGATTTCTGTAGAAGAGAAAGGTGCTGGTGCTCAGGCTTGTGGCATGGGGTATCTCTTACTGCAGCACGTTATGCCTAAGTAAAATGTGTGAATGTAGCTCTGTAGTAGGAAAAAAGTAAGATTCAGGTGTGATTAATCAAGTTCTGACTAACCTTGGCTTACTACCCTTAATTTCAAGCAAATGTTCAGGGCCTTGTCAGGCATAAATGAAAGAAAAGACATTTTTTATTTTTTTCCAGCTGGTAAGTGTTAAAACACATGTAAGTGTTAAAAAACATGCTAACGTGTTACATTGTTAACACCTGGTGAGGCTGAACTCAGCCATGTGACATGCAAGCATATTACGACTTACTTTCTCCATTGTATGCTTTTAATATGGGCTAATTAACACACACTAGCTAATATATGATAAAATATGCATTTTCAGCCAGGGGGTTCTGGACTGCGGAGACAAAAAGTCATATCCACACTGTTCCCCGGACTTTCCTTCTCCCAAGCTGAGAGCTAAGAATATCACGACTATTTTACTGACAGTTGGGTTTTCTTTTTCAAAATGATGGTTTGGGTTTGTTTTGGTTTTCTCAATTAAGTTTTCCCTATGAATATGAGAATATGATCTTAAAATGAAGTGTGAACTTGGGAGAAAACTTTTTTTTTAAAAAAAGGACTTTNGGAAAAAAAAAAAGGATTTTTTTTTTTTTTTTTTAAAAAAAAAAAAGGACTTTGATTGCTAGAAGGTATCCTCATTTCATAAAGCTTCAGAGGAAAACAACATTAGAGAGACCAGCCTGTCCCTCCATCCATGAGACAGGTAGCACAGAGGCATAGGCTGTTGTGGTTGATTTCTGTTTCTGGGTTTTGTCATTGAGGCATGGTACTTTCTTCTTTTTTAGCAAATAAATAAACAGCTTAAAACGTTTGTCATCACTGGGATACTAATACACTTTGATGAAGTTTGGCAAATGAGCAGCCTGCAAGATTAGCAATATTTTTCTTTCCACTTTGAATTTAGCCATTATAAATCACATTTGTGTATCTTTCCTTAACCCCGGTTTAACTCAAATGACAGATATTTGAGACAAGTTAGTTATTTGTTGCAAGTTCAGCACACTAGCACCTCTTATTGAAGAAACAGAAAATAAAAAATAAGGGTTGTAGGGGCAGAAGAAACAAACATTTTGGCAGTCTTCAGTAGGGAGAAGAAGGACCAAAAATGGTAGAGAAGGGGGAAAAAATTGAATTGGTAGTGGTGTTAGGCAGGGCGGGATGTTTTTATTGCTGAGTTTAGCACAAGTCAGGGCAGGAAAAACTTTCAGTACAATGTTTACATTTGAGGAAAACAGTTAGATGAGATTCACTGGGCTTTGTCTGGATCACCTAAACACTTCTCCAAGGGAGTGCGAAGAAAGAAAATGAAAGTCTGTTTGGAACAGGCATGTTTGATTTTGCATGAAATCTGTCTCCTCTGTTAGAAAACTAGCATGCCTACTCTTAAGTATGTAGCTTAGTGAGTAAAGCAGTTTCTAAACAAAACACCAGCTCCGTCAGAGTCAAACAGCAGCTTGTCAGAACAGTGCTAAAGCTGCTCCAGTCCCTTAATGAGACTGATGGAGGAAAATATTTAGGTTTTATGCTACATTTATTTGTAAGAGCAAGCACAAAAATGCCCTGTTAGAAGATGCAGTTGTGATACCACAGTGTGCTAGGCTAAAAACAAAGAGTACATCTGAATTCTGTCTTAGATGCTCCTGAAACTCAACTTCAACTAACATGAACTCTGAGGGGCTCAGGAGTGTAGGGGAAAAACATTTAGGATTCAGAGGCTGATGTCTTATTCATCTTTTTGTTGCTATGTGAGAGCTGTCTCCAAAAGCTTCCCATTTAGTGATGATAGCTGGAAATGTCCATAGGGAAAGCGATGGTTCCTGCTTTCTCTGGTCCAAGGCCAGAGATGGATTTTTAACTTCAACTTGAGGCTTTGAATTGCCCATAGAAAGAAATCCATGCTTTATGGAAGCCCAGGGATTTTGACTTAGTACCTCCCACACAATTAACGTCTCTGATTGTTAATGGGGATGTTCTTTTCCTAAAGCAGCTCAGCTCTCTTCCCTGTGCTTGCTGCAGCTCCGCCACTCCTGCAGCAGACACCAAACTTCTGCAAAGTAATGCCTGCCATTCTCTGGAACGTCAAAATGGGTAGCACTTTAATTTCATACACTGGGCTCACATACTGGGGCAGTTTGGCCACTCGATCACAAGGAGCCGCCCTTGATTGAGGCAGGATGAGGGTAAAGGACAGACAGACGCGGCTGCAGAGTTAATTTTTTCTGCTCATGGTTTCAGTCTTTCACAAGAGGTACTCGCGCTCTGTACAAGCTGAAGAAAAATCACCTGTGTCGCAGAAACTTCCATGTGATCAAAGGCAGAGGCTACTAAATAAGCGTGCAGTCTCCGGCAGGGGTCACACGTTGCCAAAAGCTGTGGTTACACCAGAAGTTCTGTTTGGGGGATTTTTCCCATTCTGGCCTTGTATTTGACGATGTCCTACATTACACTGCACAAAGAGCATGGTGCGAGTGTGTAGGTGTGATGCATATCCCGTGTCCCATATGTATATTTGTACGTAGGCACACAAGATCAGGAAGATGCAAAGGCGATTCTCTGGTTGAGGTGCTGGGTAAACGTAACCTCAGTTTAATAATTAAGAGCCCAAGGAATTTTCAGCAGCCTGGGTCATCTTCTTTGTAGACACTGGTAGCAGTATTTCAGTGAGGAAAAATCTGAGAATGGTCCACAATTTTGTAGGTATGACATGGAATATATTGATCAATTAATGAAGGGGAGTTCATAAATCTCGTCTTATTCCTGTTGCTTGTCTGAATTCTGACTGAGTTCAAGTGTGATGTTGTTTTTCCTCCCTGCGGATGCCTGTCGTTTTACTAGATTGATTATTCTGCTGCACTTTTTTTTTGCCGCGTATAACTGAATTCAGTTGTGCTGTATCAAGCCATTGGGCATACAACAGAATAAGAACTGAAAAACTTGCATTTAAATAGTTATTTGCTGAAACTAATATTGGATTTCATTAGTAATGATGTTACATCAGGGTCTTGGTTGAGTACTTTAAAAACTCAGAGGAAATTTAAGAACACTGTAATGAACTTGGAACCATCCACTAATATTTTGTTACATTTTATATTAAAAATCAGTTAGAAAAGAAAAAAAAAACAAAGGGAGCATGAGCTATCAATCAGCAGTGGCCTGCTGGGATGTGAGAGAGCAGAGGGAGCAATTAAGACTTTGGACTGCAATCCTTCACTGCCACGGAAGTTTCTTATCAGTATCCGGAGATTTACAGTCCAGCACTCCAACGTTACACATGGGTGCCCTTGGACCTCAGTGGGGATTGCTGCCGAGGGCTTGGATGGGAGGCTGTAACGCTGCCGGCATCTCTCCGGGGTGTCTGAGCTGGGCAGGGGGGCCAGTCTGGCACCCCCGTTTTGCCCAGCTGTCACCATCAGGCTTGAAGGCTTGAGCAAAGGCTGAATTAACAATCTGGAAACACTGATATTGAGACAGATAAGGCTTAGGTGAATGTGTCTTTGAAAAAAAAAAAAATGTTTTCCCCTCTACTTGTCATGTGGGCATGTTGTTCTGGATTTCCATAAAACTGGAAAAATAGTAGTTCTTTGTTTATCAACATCCTTGATAACAACTTCAGCAAGGACAAGGAAACTGCTTCCCTCTTTTGCTGAACTTGGGACTCTGCAGCCCAGCTCCAAGAGCTGCCAAGTCCCTTTACTCATGTGTGCTTCAACGATCACCGAGATCACTCGCTATTTGCCATGAGATATTGTCCTCCTCATGCCATAAGGTGTTTATAGAAAATTATCAGTGCTTTAGTGAATATTGTAGTTAGGTAAATAAAGGGCTGGTTTAAGTTTTTCATGGGCATTCCCAGTTCAGTTCTTTTAACCGTATCTTACTAATAATTCAATAATCCGTTTCAGCAGAAGGCTTCTGCTGTCAGACCAACACCCATCATGAGCTGGATGGAAGTCCAGTGGAAGCCAATGCTGAAAGGAAAACAGCAGTGGTTTGAAAGGGGAATACAAAAGAATAGAAAAAAAAATAGGTTTAAGCATCGTGTTAATATCCGAAGTCGAACAACCCCAGAACATGACTAATATTTTACTCCCTGAGTAAATATGGCACTTGATGGCATTTTTTTCTGTTTCGATGCGTTGCAGACAGTGAATAATATTCAGTGTTTATTCAATTTCCAAAAGAATAATTTAATTATAAGGCTGTGCTGCCATTAGCAACACGCTTGAGTAACTCTCCCAGAGATGATGGCATTAGTAGTCAGCCCTTGCACTGTGTTCTTATGGAATGTATTACATTTGTATTTCTGCCCTGTGTGCTGAGCAATGAGAATCTTGTTTCCTCAGCCTTTTAAGGACATGATAGAAAACTGTCAATGTAAAAATCACTACTACTGACTGTAATATATATATATATATATGTATATGAAGTAAATCTGTGAAATATGCAGTCTGTATTAAAATAAATAAAGGGCCGAGATCAGGTTTCAAAACAATTTATATTGAACGGCCAAGAGTACTACAATGTTAGAGACACTTTCTGAGTACAGGTATTTTCACTGTCCATATCAATAAAATCAAGTAACCTTTAGTGCAGTTTACTTTATCAAATCTTCTACGTAGGCATTCATATTCATGGATCACTGTGCGTGCTGTAATGAATAAAAATTATGTGTAAAATTCAGTCCTAAAGGATGTAATTTACAGACAGGTGAGGTACTTATCTTGGGCTATATTTGCCACCTCAGTCACTCAAATATATTACCTAAAATAAAAATGCTATATCTTGGGGGGGGCAGACATCAGTCATCAGGCCATTTTCATCTTTTTGATATTAATCAGCTCCTGTATCTGAACTGATGTTTCAGCTCATGCCACAGAAGGATAAGCAGGGGTGGGTGGGTGTTTTGCACACAAGGTCAAATAAGCTGCAGAATGCTGTGCTGCTTTTTGCAGCAGATGGGTAATGTTACATGGATTTTAATTATTGAAATTACTCCTGACTTTGAGGAAATACTCTCTCTTAATACTAACAGAATTGACCACATGATAACACTTGAATTTTGTAGCACAGATGTGTTTATTTAAAGATGCCGTGTTTATTTAAAGATGCCATGTCTCTGTCCTCTGGAGAAGGAGAATTACTGACCTTTAACTTTCTTGTTGCTCCTCCATTCTTAGCAATGTTTTTTACGGTATTGATATTTTTCAAGGGGAACTTGAAATACTCTGCCATTGGGAGAGCGGTGGGCACAGATTCACAAAGAGCTTTTAAACACCTCTGCAGCTGGCAATCTGCAAGAATGATTTTGACAAGGGAAGCTCTGCTATGAGCATGGGCTTACAGAGCTGCTTTGATGCTGAGTTCCTCTGCAGAACAATAGAGAATGTCCCAGCAGATGACTGCTTGAAATAGATTTGTACTTGTGAATAGTTTCTTTGTATCCTTTAGCTATTTATTCACACTATTTTGTAAAAAGTATTAATGGTTTCTCCTTTGTTTCTTTCAATATATTTCTTCTCTCTCAATCCACTGTGAGGAGCTGGGTACAGAGGGAATATGGAGTGTTAATTGGAGTCTCCTATTTTCTTTCCCCCAACATCTAGTTACCGTTGTCATCACTGCCCATCTCCCTACATTTCTGCAGTATTTCATGCATGGACATCTAACAAGTTTTCTCTGTGGTAGGAGATATCTGGGATCCTCACTTCTCACATGCTTTTCTGTTGGTAGAGGAGAGAGAGGTGGCTGAAGATGGGTACAGTGGGTAAATGGAAGAGTTCTGCAGAAAGGGACAGGTGCATTTATTTTCCTGCCTTTTGTGGGCTGGAGAAGAAATACTGTTTTCCACTTGCAGTGTGAAAGAGTGGGGTTCAAATTAGACATTCAAAAGTGGTTTCTGACAAAGGCAAAAGTGAAGTCAGGAAATGAGTTTCTGGGAAAGGTGATGGGATCTGTCATTGGAAGTGTTTAAGAAGAGATTAGACAGATACCAGGAATGACACAGATGTAGTTACTCCTGTCCTGGGAAAGACAAATAGACTAGATGCTGCCATGGGGCCCCTTTGAGATCCATTTTTCTGTGGTTTTTATGATCTTTTGCAAGCTGAGGATTGGGATTAATTACATGTCTGATTAATATGAACTCAACCCCCTACTAATTTAGCTACTAATTTAGCACTGTCTGAGGGACCAGATTTATGAGTACTGCTGCCCAGACCTGGGTCTATGTGTCGACAGGCTCTCGGCTTCCTCGGCTCTAACACGGCACTGCAGCACGGTCCTCCCACAGCAGGAGAAGGCAGAGGCACTTGCTCACAGACATCGATATTGCAATGTCTAGCTGGTATTTACAAGGCCAAAGATTGGCTTGGCGTGCAAACTGAAAAAAAAGCAGAGCTTGGATAGTATTGGAACGCGGTGCAGGATGGGGAGGCTGAGCTGAGAGCCCTGGCCCAGCATGTGCATCCCTCGACAGCGCGGCTTGATTACTGATATGAGGAATATAAGGAAGGTAGGATTGAGCTAGCAGCGAGCTTTAATTAAAATAGCTCTGAGTCCTAAGGAGGAGGGGAGGCAGTTTCCATGGGGAATGGAAAGCTTACAAGAAGCCTAGCCCGCGCTTGAAACATGGGAGAGCGGAGTTGCTGCCCGGCACGATCGGAGATGAGTTACCACAGGGAGCTCTGAAACCATCCTGACATCAAAAGTTTGCGTAAGACAGCAGAAAGCAATGCAAAACAAGCAGTCAAACAGGGATGTATTTTTTTCAGACCAACCAAGCACTGTGCATCCTAAAGTAGTCAAGATCACCCCTTTTATTTAGCTGCTGTGGTGTCTTTCCTCTTTCCTCCTTTCCATCCTCAGGAATTCACTTTACTGTTCCCTGCGTCTCAATGCTTCAGTGCATATAGTGAAACCTTATTCCTGCTGGAGGCTATATATATTTTACCATTTATGTCGATGGGGCAGGGTTTCCACCTCTGGTACTTGGAATAGATCATATAGTTGTTGCTGAGGAGCAAGCGTATCCAAAATAGAAATGGCACGTCTTCCTATTCCATACCTCCTGCTAGCATCAGCATGTCCACCCTGTCAGCAATGTCAGGGAGTATAAATACCATTAAAACTAACTTTTCGTTTGTTTGTTTTCTGGGGTGGCTTGCTGCCCCTGATCTGGCTGATGATGTGAAAGCTGGCCCAAGGGAGGGTCAGGACCTGGGGGCAGCAGCTGTGGCACCCCTGAGTTTAAACCGACCACAGACCCACATCCCATTAGCACAACTTCTCTTTTGTTGGTTAGCCGGTGTCCCCTCCTTCTAGAAGGAAATTTGGCACTTTGCACCTGACAGATGGCCTCTCAAAGGGATACGTATAACTGGCAGATGCCTCTCCCAAGTGATCAGTTAGGCTTCAAAACCAGCTCTTGGTTTCTTGATGAGTTTGAAAAGGCCCGTGTGGATCCTCCATCAAAAAGCCTGCCTTCAGGCATTGTCATGTAGAATCACTGCTGTTGGCTTCTTAAATTGTGTATAGAAAGCAACAATATTCATAGGAAAGGTTGTGATTGGGGGAAAAAATAATAAATTGCCACTCAGTCCAAAATGTCCCAGACCCACCCCCCCTCCTTTTTTTTTNNNTTTTTTTTTTCCTTTTTCTCTGAGCTAATCTGGCAAGAGCAATTTGAGTTTGGTATCCTTATAATAGTACCCAGTCAGCCATGGGATAATCAGTGATGTAGAGCACGCAACAGCCCCGCTTCAGAGTGCAGTCTCAAGTGTTTGTTACTCAGGCGCTATTCAGTGCAGTGGGAGTAATGAGGCTCTGGCAAAATAATTTGGCTGAAGCATGACGTTAGGAAGTAGTGCCCTGTCCGCTCCTGGCTGCACGCTCCTGCCCTGTGCTTTTCATCCTGACCAGAGCACGAGGATCCCAGGACCCGAACCCTAACCCATCCTGCTCCCCCAGCAATGGGGCTGGGTGGATGGCAGCAACAACATGGCATGGAGGGAGCTGGGGAAGGGTCTAGAGAGCAAGTCCTAGGAGGAGCGGCTGAGGGAACTGGGGTTGTTTAGTCTGGAGAAAAGGAGGCTGAGGGAGACCTTATCGCTCTCTACAACTACCTGAAAGGATGTTTGTAGTGAGGTAGGAGGTCTGTCTTTTCTCCCAAGTAACAAGCAATAGGACGAGAGGAAACAGCCTCAAGTTGTGGCAGAGGAGGTTTGAATATTAGGAAAAACTTCTTCACCAAAAGGGTTGTCAAACACGGGAACAGGCTGCCCAGGTGTCCTGGTTTGAGCCTCAGCTATGATACTGAGTGTGATGCAGGTGGGACGGAATACCCTGTTGGTCAGTTCTGAGTCACCTGTCCTGTCCGCTCCTCCCCACAGGTGCATCCCCTCTACCCTCTTCTGCTTCTGACCTTCCAACATGGCACACAACAAAGTGAATTGACCTTGGTTATTATAAGTACAAGCAAGAGCCTCTCTGCTTGCCATTCCGTGGTATTAACTACAAACATCAGATGTTATCCCTCTGGAAGCAGACACTGTCTGAAAAATATGCCGTTGGTTTAGAAAGTGCAGTTGGTTAGAAAAGACTTAACTGAAAAGTAAAATTACTGAATAGAAAATTCGTTCTGTTCTGTCTCAAACCAGGACACCAGGGAAGTGGTTGAGTCACCACCCCTAGAAGTATTTAGAAGATGTGTATACGTGGTGCTTCAATGATCTTAAAGGTCTTTTCCAACATAAATGATTCTAAGATTCTATAAGCGGGAGTGGGACTGGCTTTTGGGCCATGGATTTGTCCATTGGTACCCAGAGAAATTTGAAGGCCAGTACAGGCGTGAATGGACTTTGGGAAGACTCTTCATGGAGGCTGCTGCAAGATGCTGTTATCAGCCTGCTCCGAGGCACGGATGTGTCATCATCTTTCATTTACCCCGTCAGTGTGGTATTTAGAAATAAATCCTCCCACTTCTTAGAAACGTTTAATGCCACTACAGCTGTAGCAGACAGATGAGTAGCAGGAGTTTTAAATTTAAACAAAATGACCTCCACGATGTCCTTTTCATGGCAAAACTTTTTCCAGGCAATTGATACTGTGCTGTTTGCAATGATGATATGTTAATGTATGACATCATTCTGCAGATATGCAGAAGGATCATATTAACTAAACTGTGTTATAACCCTGGAGTCTGAATTTCCCCTCACGCTCTTTTAGTATGGTTTAGTTTGGTAAAGTTTCTCTTCCTTTGAAGGAATTAGTTAGGAATATTCTAGCAGTGTTTGTAATAGGGTGCTAATATTAGTTGTAATTAATTATAATTAATATATTAATATAATTGATATATAATTAATGCATTAATACTAATGCATTAATTGCTATAAATGCAGTCAAATCAAACCATTATTTTTCAGATAAACATATATGATTAGAGATTTGTAGTTTATATCAGTTTATAAAGAAGTCATTATAATATTATGTGACCATAATACTTAGCAGGAAAATTAAATACCTAAACAACCAGAACATTCCTTAATTCTATCTTTTTATAGATATTTATTTATTAAAGTCAATACAATAGATATTGTACAGGTATGTATAAGTAGCAGGATTTACAATGTTAAATATTATGGGTTTCAAACTCTGTGATAACTACATAAATGGGCCATTTAATTGCCCTTGATAGAAATTCACCTTACTTATTTAGATTTAGCGATTCCAATGAAATGCATTGAGCATTTCATATGATTAAATTATTAGATGTGTTGTAAATGCTTTATTTAAGAAACGTTGCTGGTGAAGCAACTTGAAACATACATTATCTTTTTCTGGCTTCTGTTCAATATGCTATAGTTAACAAATATATGGCTTTTTTAATCCTTGTCTTTGATAGTGCTGTCATTCTTAAACAAATCCATGGAAGGGAAAGATTATAGGTACTTACGTTGTTCTACAGATGTATTTTCAACAATGTCTTGTGCACAATAGCACGTCTGATTTTTTTTCTGGTTTTGAGACAATGAATGATATATCACATGCTAAGGAATGTCAGAATCGTACATAATTGCAAAAGTTAGTGGTTTCTGGGTTTGGACAATATGAGCTGTATTCGTACTCTTAAAGTATTAAGCCAATACAGCTGGTTAGATCAGATATGACATCATGGACTCTAATAATGCCGTCTGAATGAACCTTTTTGAAGGATGAGTTCAGATAAATTCAGATTAAAAAGGACGATGCAGACTTTTAACAATGAGGAAGAAGAATCTTTGAAATAATTTATTTTGGGATATCGACATATCTGTGTATTGAAAGGGAAGCAAAACTAGGTCTGCAAGAAATGCTCTGTCCCTGCTTAGCTAGGTGTCTACATCTATGAATCAGGAAGATCGGTCTGCAAATTCTGCAAAAGGATCAGACCAGGCTACTCCAGGTCATCCACAAAAATCCCATTATGGTTTTAAATATATGTGGAAATGTGGAAAATGTCATTCTTTCAAGTTCAGAGTGAGTATTCCTGTATACGAGAGAGGGAAATTTTAAGGCTGTCTAGAGGAACTTCGTTGGGGATTTTAAACAGTTGAAGATAAATAAAAGAATATGGTCCTCGCTTTTCTATTCCCCCTTTCATCCTTTCCTCTCTCAACTTCCCATATCCCTTCAGAATGAAAAATCAGGGCAAACTGGGTATTTCTGCAGACCAGCCAGTTCTCCCTGGCTGCCTTCTCCCTGGCATGGCAAGTCTCTTTCTGGGTTTTTACCTTGTACTATTTTCCTCTTTGGATTCTTCCATCAGTAGAAAGGAGGAAGGGTGGCTTTCCAGTGGTGTCCTGGTGTCCTGCTACATCGTGCTGGTGAGAAGAATTCTCTGTATGATGCAGAATTAGATTTTCCATTGTTTACAGAAAACAAAAAATGTACCCATAATTCACATTAGAGGTGAATCTCCTCAAAAGAGGAGATATAATTGGGCTTTAAAGTTTCTAAGGGTATATCTGTATATTCTAAAAATAATGAATCAAAGGTACTTTAGGGTTTAGTTATTTTTTTCCTCATGATTTCTCATTAATTTATTTATACTTGCATGTTGCCAAATAGATACAAACAATGTATTAAAAAAGAAGCCAAAATCACTTATAAGTGAGGTTAGTTTTGTGACAGAATGATTCTGAAGGGTGTCCCAAGCCTGTTTTTGGCCAAAGTTGTGCTGGTAGTGCTGCTTCATGTGAAGTCAGCGTGTTTGTAATTAATTTGAACCCCAGTTAAATTGTATTTTCCATGACATGCCTATTATTCCTCATGAAAAATACACCTTTAATTTTCCTCTGCAGAATAAAGTAAACATGACATACAAATTTACAATGAGACTTGTCAACAAACCCATGAGATCATGGATATTAGTCTGAGCATAAACTTTCTATTACATTCAATTTACTGCTAGTGCAATAAAACTGTCATCAGATTGAATGGGATTTTATACTGCATCAGCTATAATGCAATGCCATTAAATTGGAAGTATATAAATTTTCCATTGTTCTTACTCATGAGTTCTGAAAATTAGAAAGTTACGCACAGCATCATGCTATGGCTTGCATATTCCAACAGATAAGTAGTGATTTATTCAGGGTAGTTTGGGGCATATACTTAATTTCTGATTATAAGGCTGTTTTGCAGTGTGAAAAATAGTATATTTTACTGCAGTAAGGACCTGTAATCTTTTGATGGAATAAATGTAGGGAAAAGGCCCAAACGCTAGTTCCCCGATTTTGTGTGGGACAAAAATCAGTAGATAAAAGCCAGAAATAAAAAAAGTCCTTTCTGTATTCCAAGACAGGGGAGAATCAAAATAGTTGATGGGACTACATTCGCTTTAACAAGAAGGCTTCCAAACAACCCCAGTTTTCAGTAAGTTCAGTCTATGGGTCCACAGTTCAAGAAATCAGGAGCCACCAGAGCTCACTTCTCGTCTTGGAGATGAGAATACCCTGCTTCAGGTCACTGTCCCTTGACCAGTTTGCTTTCCTTAGGTATATTGATAGGAGACAAGGCTGTAACAGGTTCCTTGGGCAACAATGGAGGTGTTCTAAGAAAAAAATGACCGTGGGGGAATTATATATTTTTTAAAGACCTTTCTCATTGTTTTCAAAATTAGGTATTTCCATTCTTTCATTTTAAAGTACCTTCTCACTTGCAATTATTTGATATTACAAAGTGTCTACACACACAATTAATATAATGTGCTCTGCATGTAGCATACAGAATACAGCATCTTAAAAGTCTACACTGAATCAAAAATGAATAATATGTTCATATACATTGCATTTAATTTTGGTAAGAAGTACTGTCATGGTTTAAACCCAACCAGCAACCAAGAACCACACTGCCACTCGCTCGCCCTCCTCCCGGTGGGACAGGGGAGAGAATCGGAAGAGTGAAAGTGAGAAAACTTGTGGGTTGAGATCAAGACAGTTTAATAGGTAGAGCAAAAGCCACATGTGCAAGCAAAGCAAAACAAGGAATTCATTCACCACTTCCCATTGGCAGGCAGGCGTTCAGCCACATCCAGGAAAGCAGGGCTCCATCACTCTTTTACTTGGGAAGACAAACATCGTAGCTCTGAACGTGTCCCCCTTCCTCCTTCTACCACCAGCTTTATATGCTAAATGTGACATCATATGGTATGGAATACCCCTGTGGTCAGTTGGGGTCATCTGTCCCAGCTGTGTCCCCTCCCAATATCTTGCGCACCCCCAGCCTACTCGCTGGCGGGTGGTGTGAGGGGCAGAAAAGGCCTTAACCGTGTATAAGCACTGCTCAGCAGTAACTAAAACACCCCTGTATAATCAACACTGTTTCCAGCACAAATCCAAAACACAGCCCCATACTAGCTACTATGAAGAAAATTAACTCTACCCCAGCCAAAACCAGCACAAGCACAAAAGTTTATTGGTTAATATTCATATTCCACTGATGTTCGGAGACCTGCCAGGATTGAAGTGGTGTTTGTACTATACAGATATGGTCCTTGCCCCTGTAAAACCTAGAGATGTCTTTGACTTTTCATATATGGCAAGTCTGAAAATATATCTAAGTAGTAGTGGATAGGTGACCTGAACAGACTTTATCTCAACTGAGCCTTCTGTTTTTAATTTCTTGTGGTCTGTTCTGTTATGTGTAGGTTCATTAGACATGCTGTGTGACTGACATCTTCCACAATTAATGCTCATGTATAATTAGATGCAATGCTGACAAGGACTCTTTGTTTTCTATAGTTTCATAGAAAGGCCTCTTCCTTCTTCTTTGGCACCAATCCATTAGAACCGTTGCACCATGTTCAGCCGCTGACTGGGAATGAAAATAATTTACAGCCATTAAAACATTGCTCATGTATCATTAGCTCCACCTCTTGGTTTAATTTGGTTTTTACATATACAGTAGTTCATAGGGGAATCCTCTCTGGAAACGTAAAGTCCTGAGGCAGTGCCCTAGTAAAAGCATCTGGCTCAATTGCTCTATCCTGCAAGTTTAATGTTCAGTGCTTGATTACCAGTAAAGTTTAATTACGAATTATTTTACTAATAATTTGAGTTACATTGTCCTCTAGTGGCTCATACAGATAACCGCTCTGCTAACAGACTCTTTTTGCCTTGTGCTTTAAATCCTCTCATACTGTTTTCATACAAGTCCAAGTCACCTCAGAAAACGACTGATGCAATGGCCAAATAAAAAGTTTGCCTCTTACTGCCACTGTATCCGTACAGCGAGATCTATCCTCTGTAACTGCCTGTTGTCTGCTTAAGAAATAAATATTCAAAGTAGTTCAAAATGACAATAGAGTTGTGAGAAGATACTGTATTTAATCAGAGCATTTGATGGAAACAAATATATCCTGCTTACTGATAAAAAAAAAATCATGCCCAGTTTATTCTTTGTTACTTTTTTGGTAGCTTGAAGACTAGTTCACTTCCACAAAATGCATAGAGATGTCACATGAAGGAAAACAGAACAGCCCTTCAGTGTGTCCTGTGGCTACTCACTCGTAAACCTCCACAACGCCAGGCTTTTGCCCCTCACATGGCAGCATCACCTTTCATGGGAAGCAGTGACAGCACTACAGCGCTTTGCAGCTGGATGTTTGCAAGTTGGAGGAGGCATCTGGGAGCATGGAGAATGATGCCAGGGTGTCTGCAGTACCAAAAAGCACATTTTACTTTACTTTGAAAGGGTGATACCGTATTCTCTAACGTGCTGAGTTAGTTTTACCCTGTGGCAGAGCAGTAAGATTGCTTCCAGTGGAGGCCTTGGCCCTGGTCATGGGAAGCACGGCAGGCAGCGCTGCGGCAGGCACGGCTGGTGGGGTGCTCCGGCTGGCGAGTCTGCCCTTTTCATACCGCTTCTTCCTTGACCAAATGCCATAAGTAATGAGGGGTAGAGGTTGCTCTGCAGAGATAGTTTCTGCATGTGTAGGAGGAGGAGGAGGAGAAGTGCTATAAATGCTTCTGTTTATACGTCCGAGATGATGTAGGAGAAGGAGAAGTTACAAGTAGTGAAGGAATGTGGTTTCTGTCATCTTAAAGAAATGGTGGTGCACTCCAGCAAGATGATAGCTCCCCTTTTCTTCTGCTGTTTGCAGCAATAGGAAAGACAAAGGAGTACTCTGACCTTACAGAGTTGCTATCAGAGGCTTTTTCAAAGTAGTGTGCCTTGTACTCTTTCAGGGAAATAATATATCGGGATTCAGTAAAAATTCTTTGCTCAAGTCCTCCACCTCTGGCCACCTTTTTTTCTTCTTCCCTTTTCTGAGGGGCCTTCCTTTCAACCAGCAGTGTGACTGCATGCGTTGGATGGATGTCAGCCGGTTCCTATTCATTCCCTGGGCTGATCTTCCTCCAAACACCGGGAGAGTTGCAGAGTAGCTTAATTATACTTGACACAGTGGAGTCGTGCGTTTGGTGTCGTTCACGTGCTGCCTCAGACTTGCACTTATACCCACACCTAGCAAGCGTCAATAACCACCACAGCTGAGAACATGCTGACAGAAACAAAACGTATAAAGGCAGCCCTGAGGTATAGAATGCCTTCAGCTCATGAAATCATCTGCGGTGCCATTCTTACAGTTCACTCGGAGGTTTATTAGGCAGTGATGGATGCAGGAATATTTGCAGAGAGTTACTTTTATCTAGTGCTCTGTGGTTCTTCTGCCACCGGGGATCTTTCAAACCAAAGGCGTGTCCTCAGTTAAGAAATCATGTAGGGTCTTTATTTCTTCTTAAGTAGCTGTCAGGAGGGGGAAGGTGACAGTTTTCATTTTTCTTTAATAAAAAGGCTTCGTTTTATAAAGTGCTTTTGTAACTCTTGCATCAACATATTTTTTTCCCATGCTTTGCAATGTTATTTTCCAGGGGGTTACAATTGTTTATTTAACCTAGGTGCTGAGCAAAGTTCTGTTATCCTCAATTCAGAACGTGTGGTTTTATCCTTTGTGTACTAAAGAGTGAGTTGTACAGATTGATCTATTTAGAGCTACAATTTCTGCTGTAATAATTTTTTAAACATTTGACTTTTCCAGGTAGCTATCAGGCCAGTGATTGCCCTCCTGCCACACTGGAATCTTTCATAGAAACCCATTACTGCTTCTCAGGTGTGCTCTTTCTGACACCCCAGCAGTGAGGGGGCTCTGCCCCATCATTAAGGTCACATTTGTGCTTCCCTCTGCCAGCTGCTGAGGCAATGCTCAGGTTCCTCCTGCAGCCAAGAAGACGACGTGGCCGATTATGCCTATTCCTATTAAACAGGAAAAAGCAGGTTTCTCTTCAAAGCAGAGGGGGAGGTTGCTCCTACCAACCGTGTCGGTCACTGTTCTTTTCTAGCTGTGTGTTAACTTTATCTTCCCATAGTGCATTTTATAATAGGGTTATGCCAGTAGAGCCTTTCCAGAATAACCAGATCCTTGATGTCAAGCTCAGTCAGAGCTGGAATCCAACAGAAGCAATTTTTGGTTGAAATAGATCCCTCGCAACCTCTCTCATAAGGCTGTCTGGGAACTGCATACACTAATGGGAAAAATCAAGTGGTGACCTTGTGTGTTCTCAGGCTCACAGGCTGTCATCCTGCTCAGCACAGCAATGCAGTTGTCAGGTTTCTGATGAGTTCTTTACAGCCGTCTGCCTGGCAGGTCCCCCCCCGCCTACCTGTGTGCCGCCCTAATGCCTGCAAGTACAAACGGGCGAGTGCACCTTGCTCAGAAACAGATGTTTTTACAGAACAGATGCCGTTACTCATTGCTTTTCTGTATGAATGTAGAAAGCACCCTTCATTGGAAAACAGGGGGTAATTTTATTTAAATCCAACTGTATTGTAGAGCAATAAAACCAATGAGATGATAAAGCCTTGCCAGGTTTTCCATTTCAATAAGCATCTAATCTTGAAGCTGTTTTAATCAACCTTCTTTATCAGATGTTCTCATTTCTGCATTGCTAGCACACACCTGAAATTACTGCTTGGCCTGAGATTAAAAGGTGATGCTGTTTTGATTTGCACTGTTAAATCATTTCTATTTGAGGATTAATTTTTTGTTTGGCCTTTTCTAAAGGCAGTGTTCATCATTAAAGTGGCTGTGCATGAATGGTAACGTATTTGCATTTTCTCTCATCAGAATAATGAGATGGTGGAACTACAGAGGATACGAATGAAAGATGAAATTCGAGAGTACAAGTTTCGAGAGGCGAGACTCCTACAGGACTACACTGAGCTTGAAGAAGAAAACATCACTTTACAGAAACTGGTGTCCACACTGAAACAGAATCAAGTAAGCATTGAAAGATTCAAGGCGCTATGCTGAAAAATGACAACATTTTCTCCAATGTCCATAATGTGATCCCGCAGAGCACTTTGATAGAATTTTCTTTCTATGTTTTTTCAGTTGTGTTTTTGCTAAACGTTTATTCTAAAACAGTGTTATTGGCCATTTTTGACGTATGAGGAGGCCCTTACCTCAGTTTTAGGAAAATCCTGGTGGAATGTTTTGTTGAACTTTGTAATAGCGGAGGAATTATTAATGTAGGTAGAATCATATCTTTTTGCGTCCTACTTTTCCTTTCCTCCCTCCCTGCACGCTGAACTTGGTGCCCAATGGCAGAGCTCAGCCCTCTGTTTCCTCTCAGTCGGTTTCCTGCACATCCTTTCCTCTAGTGAAATGGAGAAAAGAGGAAGTCATCTTCTCCCCATTCTCCTTTTTTTCCCTGCTCCTCAGGTTTTCCTGTACCAGTGTTGCTCTCTTCTCAGCTCTGCTAACCCGCAAGTTTAGCAAGCTTCGAGAATAGGCGAAGGGATGTCAGATGTTCCTAGTTTGTCTTTTGTATTCCTCATTACAGTAATTTGTAGTTGATGGCAAACCAACGCCCCGTAATTCTCATTGCCGTGCAGAAAGCACCCTGAGGAACCACTATAAACAACAGCCCCATTGCATCCAGATGTAAGAAGGCGTGGGGTCTGTTCTCTCCCCTTACAAAAGCACAGCTTCCTTTGCTGCTGGATATATATATATATATCTATATATATATCTCTGAGGAAGCAATCAAGAACACAGTTGTCCTTTAAATTGAACAAAAGAGGTTTGTTCTCACGTCAGAAGAGTGAACTTGCCGTGATCAATATTTTAAGTATCCAAATTGGATGATGTAATACCTTTTGCCTTGTAGACACTGTCCAGACCAGCGTAACGTAGCACTCCGTAACACCATTGCCTTAACTGGTAGCAGTTGATAACAGTGCTCCGTTGCAGCCTCTGGTTTATGTCCTAACTTGCTGCCTGGTTCGGTCAGAGCTTTTATCAAATAGCCAAGACTGTCACAGTGTCTAATGGCAGCCTGGTAACAAAGCTGCCTTATTCCTGCGGGAATATGCAGTACTATTTCAGCTTTCTTTTACTGCTATTTTACCGCTCCAGCACAAATGCAATTGAAACATTTAAATCAACAGAGCCGTGCCGCGGGGAATACGCAGGTAATAGAAATGGGTACATCGTTTTCTTATTTATGAAGATACCCCGACTTTCACGCTCCTGAAACTGAATTTATAGTAGATCATCTTTGTGTCAGAGTTATTTGCCAAGACAGCAAATTCCCCCTTTGAGGCATGGATTTTTCCCCCACCAACCTCATAGGAGGCATTTTCACACTATCAGAAAATTAAAGACCCCTTTATAGACTCTTCTAGTTTCCCTCAGAAGAAAATCCATTTGCAAATGTTTATATTTGTCATATTATTTCATTCTTAATGAAATCCAATGCCAGCAGTCTGTGGAGAGAAAAGGCATTGCCACATTTTGAATGGCTTTAAAAATCAGTCTTTTTGCATCGCATATTCATGTGCTTGTGATTCCTAAAATAGCTTTGATCTACAAGATAAAATTTCAAGAGCATTTTATACTTTAATACTTTAATTTAAAAAACCATGTTACAAGCCTTAGTGCTAAACTGTCGTTATATGGGTTGGGCTTTTTTGTAGCTGTTGTAAGCAAGAATTCATGAGATGGTAACCATATAGATTATATATAGATTATTATAGACCTCTGGTCTTCATATGGATTTAAAATTTTAAAAGGTTCCTTTTTCCATGTCCTTCAGTCATAAACATAGCTACTTGAAGGCATTTAATAATTTTTCAGATGGACATCTCTCTCCAGTCAGAAAAGATATGAAGTTCCTAAATGTAGATTTCAAAATATCATGGATTTTCCTTTCTATTTAACATTTTCCAATATGACTTTGGAACTTACTTTGTTTTTTGAAATGTTTTCATTCTCTGGGTTTGAAGATTAGTGCGTTGGGTTTAAAGTTTGCCTTTCCAAAGTTATTTGAGTACAAGACTTTTGACAGGTTGATAAATATTCTACTCCAATAGGCATGGTTGATGTTTCTATTTATTTTCACTAGAACCTTATTATAGTTTGTTTAAATATATATATGTAAAATAAAAAATGTTCTAGACAATGCCTTCAAATTGCAGATAATAGTGCATACTAATGCATTTGAATGAGAAAAGCCTCAACTGAAAAAAGCTTTTTTAATGGAAGCATGAAAATTCAGTATTTCTCTTCCTCTTTCACCAAACTATTAAATTATTTCACCCAGTACTGGGATTTTTTTGCATTTGGAAATTAAAGGGGGATAAGTTACACGATTATAATTAAACTAAAAATCAAAACATGATCATTCTTACCAGGAGAGCTAGTCAAGCATGGACAAGGACCTTTACAAACAAAGGTCTTCCTTTTAATTGC
Organism: Dromas ardeola; assembly: GCA_013398915.1. Classification (NCBI taxonomy): domain Eukaryota; kingdom Metazoa; phylum Chordata; class Aves; order Charadriiformes; family Dromadidae; genus Dromas; species Dromas ardeola. Next base: position 210,294 of record VYZM01005622.1, on the reverse strand, counting down.
TGCAGGATTTTCCAACAGTGTAAAGGAGGATGAGGAGGGCCAGCAAGGAAGGGCGTTCTGCAGTGAGGATCAGCTACGCCATCTAAATATTGCTGAGCAACTGGTTTTGAGCTAGATTGGATTTACCTTGGCTTTGCTTCTTGTTAGGTGCAATAGAAAGGACTGAATAAATGTGGGAGCTGCCTTTTAAAGAGAGAAGCACCTGTTTTTTTCCTCTGCCCACACTGCCCATAAATACCTTGATAAAATACCCCGCTTGGTGTGGGGCGGGGAGCCTGCCCTCTGAGAAGGAGAAAGACCAGCGAGTCCCTCCAAGCCTGGCGAGGCTGCGCCAGGTCGCTGGGGGAAGCACTTCAGGCAGCGCTGTCGCAGCAACAGGTTGCCGGGTGCTCCAAAACAGCGTCCCCAACACACATTTCAAGGATTGTGTGGTTGGATAAGCTGTTTCCTACATTTGTCTGGTAGTTCAAAGATTTCTGCCAATTTGGGACATCTTAGAGTTTAAACTGATTGTATGAATAGTTTGCTGTTTAATTTTTAAAATCAAATGCTTCTTGAATACTGGAGAGGCTTCTGTGACACAGAGAAGAAAGTTGAGGCTCTTCTACAGTTTTTGTACTTGAACACTACTAAGTTACCATATACTTTAGAGCATCCGTGCCTGAATGACATGGTATCTGGTACGAAATCAGATAAGAAGTCATCTTCAGAATACTTGTAATTAATAAATGAAACTGTTTTAACCTGAGATCTATACATGCCATGATATACCATGATTGTTTATGGCAATTCGTAATAAATCTGTGGTTACCAGGATATCTGCTACAAAGCAGCCTTCTTTCCATGAAATACATTGTTTATTGCCGTAAGTTACTCAGAAAAAGGTGTTGTATTTCTTGATTCTCACATGCTGAAAAAGTGAGCAGTGGAGTATTGAACAGGGAAAGCTCCACTTGCATTTTCTGTGCAGCCAGTTCTTTGCAGCTGCAGGCAATGTCTGGTATTTCAAACTATATTTTCTCTGACACCTATTTCAATAAGGCTGATAAATGGCAGGTTTTCATGACTCAAGTTTTAGTATTATGAATGTTCTTTGTCTTGTCTAATTCAGGTTGAATATGAAGGCTTAAAGCATGAGATTAAACGATTTGAGGAGGAGACAGTGTTGCTTAATAGTCAGCTAGAAGATGCCATCCGGCTGAAGGAGATTGCTGAGCATCAGCTGGAGGAAGCTCTGGAAACTTTAAAAAATGAAAGAGAGCAAAAGAACAATCTGAGGAAGGAACTATCCCAGTATATCAACCTCAATGATAGTATGTATAATAACCATATTAATATATCAGTAGATGGATTGAAGTTTGCAGAGGATGGTGGTGAGCCCAACAATGATGACAAAATGAACGGACATATCCATGGGCCCCTTGTGAAACTCAACGGTGACTACCGAACTCCAACGGGTAGGAAAGGAGAATCTCTGCACCCCGTCTCTGACCTCTTCAGTGAGCTCAACATATCAGAAATACAGAAACTGAAGCAGCAGCTCATGCAGGTAAGAGCTGAATTTAATCTTCCGGTGTGTCTACACACATGTCCTATGTACCCTAGAGCCAGCTTCTGCAAGGATTTTCCCCATTGATGTTCTTGACCACATATGTCCTGTCTCAGACTTCTGCTTTCTTCATATCTAGAATTTGTTAGAAATACCCCTGGAAAACAGAGTATCTGCCTGTGAAAAGTCAGTGTGATCTGAGCAGACGTTTAGTGGGAAGAGGAGGAAGGGACCTAGTTGCTGTGGTTGCGAATGGCTACATTCTTTTTTTCCTGGTTTGATGATGGGAAATGTCCCTGAGATTGCAAGTTGAATAAAGTACTCCTCAGCATGACCAAAGCTCTCTGGAAAACCCCCCACTGAAATACAGACAGACTTGATTATGCTCCTTTGCAACTTACGGGGAGTTTTTGCCATTAAATTCAGTTTGAACAAGGTTTGGCACACCGTCAAGAGAGAAAAAAAGGAGAGGAGCGCTCCTCTTAATAACTGTGCGCTCAGAGAGCATGTGGCGTGTGAGATGTCACAGAGTGCCCTTGTCCAGCCTGGCAGTCCCGGCGGATGCGCAGGCTGCAGGGGGTGCCTTGGGGACCGTACAGCGAGCATTTGTGCCCTATTCATCCAAGCCCAGCCCAGGCATAACCAGAACAGGAGCCTGGGATGCAAGCCAGATAAAAACTCAAGCTGCCAGCCCCGATGCTGACATCATCTTAGAAAGGGGTACAGTGCCGCGCAGAGAAAGGGTCCCGCTACCCAAGCTGTTGAGCATCTTCTCTGTCACAAGAGCTTTTTTTCAAGCGTTTTTCAAAGTTTTGGCACCACCAAGGAAACATCCAGCGTTTTCTGGCTGCTGGCTTCCAAAAAGTGCCTCTTCTAAAGAGGGTAAATGTAAATACTGCTTAAAAAGTAAAAGGCGATTTGGAAGTAAAAGTAGAGCAAACCCAGTTCTCAGTGCTTGCTAGAGAACAATAAATCCCTATGTGGTCTGTCCTATATTTGCTGAAGAGTTAATTGTTTTATTTACTTCATTGCCAAACTCACTGTGGGAAGTTTTGATCTGAGCTGTGACATGGCAAACGCTGATGACACCTAGTGCTTTGCACAAATAACTTTGATGCAAGACATACATAATTTAAGTGGGAAAGCTTGAAATTAGGAATTTTATTTCTGTGAAAAATTGTATCAGAAACTTTTCCAGTTATTAATATGTAAACAGTGTAGTTTGTGTATATATGCATATATAAAAATACACATGTATATGTATGTATACATTTATGTATATAATACATGCGTATATATATTACATGAAATGTTCGATTTCATTTAGAAATATAAGTTTAAAAATTAAAAAAAAAAAAACAGCTTCAGAAGAAAGGCTTTGAAATGATCACATTTTAAAATACAGCATAAGCATTTTCAAGCATAATTTAGAATTAAGTTTATGCCATATAAAATTGGAATGAAAGCTGTTCGGAAATGAAGAAACAAGATTGTTTGAGTATGTTTTGTCTTGATTTTATTAAATTAAATATTGAGCTTTGATAAATCAGCAAACTTCTACTTCCAAGATACTGCAAATGTTTTGATGGTCTCTGACTTTAACATTACTTATTTATTTTACACTTCTTAAACAAAGAGTCAGACTTCTGATGGACACTAGCCACAAACTGCCTAGGGTCCTATAGGACCCTAGAAAATAAATATAAGCATTTTTCAGTTAGAATGGCTTTGCCCGGCCCTACCACCCTCACTCCAATAGCCACCACCATTGCTCAGTGTTCTACTCGTGTTTAAAGGTTTAAGGATTAAAAAGAAAAACTAGACCCAGCTGGAAACCTGGTTTCTTTAGATACTGAAAATACTTAATGCAAAATGCCGATGCGTACTTTTTTTAAAGTTCTCATCTTCTCTGTTGAGTTGCGTCAGCTCACCTTGGGTCACACAAATTAAATGGGAAAAAATCCTCCAAAATTTCCTCGGAGTAGTTGGGAGTTTTAATCAGGTTCAAGCTGACAAAAGGTAATTCTTCATCAAAATTGGATTTTTTTTCTCCTCCAAAGTGTGGTGTTCATTCAACCGTACCTCAAGATTTGGTATGTGTTCCTCTTGTTTTTTCTGAAGGGGCTGTACTATGGCAGAGTTGCTGAAGAAACTGACTCTCTCTTGGGAACTATTTTTATGTCTATAGCATAACAGACTCCTTGTTTGAGAGAAGCAAACTTCAGATTTGCCATTTTGTACGTGTGGCAAATTTTTTCGCTCCTCAGTGTCAAGAAGAAGCCCTCACTAAAACAGTTAATATGACAGGTATAATTCCTTCTGCAGCTTTAGGATGCTGCTGCTCCATGATCTGTGCTGGTCCTTAGGAGAGATTTAATTGTAATCGTTCCCTTTCCATCTTCAGAAACCTGCTAGGTAACAAACGTCTTGCTGAAAATTCTCATATTCTGAGATTTTCTCGGAAAATCTCAAGGCTTTCTGCTCTTCCTTCATGTTTGTTGTCCAATGGGAAGAATTCTCTATCTCATCTTTAAAGCCTAGGACTTCTCTCTTCCTTCTGTGGCAATCCTTTCCCTATTCCTGAGGCCAACATCATATTTGTAAAACTTAGAATAAGTTCTCTTTAAAAAAAAAAGAAGAAAAAAAAAAAAGTCATGCAGCCCAATTTCTGACTCTCTTCTCCAGCTGCCTGGTACTCCCTGACAAAGATCAGAGAATATCAACAGCTAAGGTTCAGGGTTCTTGAACTGAGTTGTTGATTTGTTCCAGTCTCCACTAGGAATTTTTCACTGATATTCTGATGTTATTTTAAAAGAAAAAAAAAGGATAAATAGCAATGCTAAAACTGGTTTCCATAATTGCAAACTATAGAGCAAATTGGGAAGGAAATTGCCTCAAACTGAAATCTTTGAAGGGAAGGATGCATTGCAAAGTAGGTACAGCTACTTTTGAATTGCTTTTATTTTAATTTTAAGATGATAAAGATCCTTACTGCAGCTACTAATTTCAATGTCAAAAAAACCCCACTGACTGGACTAAAAAATAACTGCAATTCCCAAAAGTTTGCTGCGAGTGGAAATAAGAGTATAGTGTTTGGCACAAAAAATATAATTGCCAAACTTGGAAACAGCAGAGCCATTAATATTCAGAAGGTGTGCTCAGGGATGAGTTGGAGCTTTGGGTTTTTTTTTTTCCATGGAAGTAGAAGCATGTACTTATAATTTTAACAGAATTGGATTAACTTAATCCATAATTAGTGGACCAGAATGCGTAAAATTTAGTAGATCTATATATTTCATTTCACCTACTGTCCAAGTTGGTATGTAGGTTTTAAAAGTTGCATGTTTTCTCTGGAAAAAATCCTTTCTATTTGAAAGAAGTGTTTGTTTCCAGAACACATTTGTGTTCAGAAGAGAAATGATCATAAAGATCCCAGTTATCTCTGTTATAGTTTTCCTTCATGATAGAGTATGACGGCTGAGATCAGTAATCCGTCAGGATCAATTCTATGGGATTAATTTAGGCACACACTGAAATATTGTACTGCTTTAACACCAAGTTGTTTTCTCAAAGGAAAGGCTCTCTGGCTGTAAGCTCCATATTTATTTTTATACTAGTGCGATTAACAGTTAATTGCCTACTTCCATGTGAACATACCCACAGTGGACCCCTACACCTTAAAAAGACAACTGCCTTTGGGATATAATGTATGGATCTTTATTATCCATATGACCCCTCACCATAAGGTGAGATGGTCCTTTAAATTAACCAAAACTCAGATTTTCATGCACATGTGTAGCTCACCTTACCAGCCTGAAGGAATAAAAACCTTCATTATCTGATGAGGGTAACACCTTAGCACCTAAGCCTGCTATACAAGGTGGTAACAACTAGAGTTCAGCTGAAAGTTTTTGGGGAGAGCAGATGTGGGGCAGACTGCTCCATGGAAAAAAAAACCAGAGAGCTAGAGAGGAGGCTTTTGTTGGGCAGCTCTCTGAGACTCCCCAGGACAGGTCTGACCAAGAAATCTGTGGAGAGCGGCCACCTTTCAAGAAGATGCTCTTGGCAAAGGGGAAGGTTGTTCTGTTTTGGATTTTCTCAACAAAAGTGGGCTGACACAGGGAGGGTGAGCAGCAAGGGGGGCAGCAGGCAGAGACAGGCAGCAATGGGGAAACAACATCAAGTGGATAAAGGTACCAATATACACGTAGTACGCGGCTGTCCTCTTCTGCATTACAGCACAGACTATGCGGTGCCTAAAGTGGAGCACCGGGTATCTAAGGAGACAGGCTCTTCCTGGATCATAAAATAATGATGAGGTTTGGCCCTGTTTTTTTTTTAATTCTTAAGCCATCAGTCACCTATACGCAAGAAAACTAGGATGATTTTTTTAAGGTGTTTTTAACATGGCTTCTATTTTTATTCTTACAGTTTCTGCCTGCAATTGATTGCAGGTTCTAATAGAGGCCATGTTTTGAAAGCCTGTCTGTAAAACCAGGGGATCATCACATGCTTTAGTGCCTTCATACTTCTGAGCAGCAGCCACTGCTCAAAAGCCTGAAGGAGTCTGAAGCACTGCTTGGAACATTTTGTGAGATGGCATTAATACCCTCTCAGTCTCTAAAAGGCTTTTCTTTTCCTTCAGTAAGATTCATGGTGGCTGATTTGACTCTCTTCCAAATAGTGCCTGGGGGGATGCTGATAGGGAAGGAAATACGTTTTAAAGGGTTTTTCAGAACTGATAGCTTTGAATTCTCAGAATTAGTAATTTACTCACTCATAAAGGGAACGTGGAGCGGAACATTTTCACTGCACGTGTAAACACAGGGATGAAACACTGCAACAGTGGGAGAGAAAGAGCAGAAAACCTGGTAGGCTCAGGATCCTGTTGGAAAAAGCTGTGAAAGCAAGAAGGACCCCATCTCCTTGTGCCTTTCTCTGCTTCCCAATTCACAACTCGGAACAGGACAAAGGTATTAAAAAAAAGTTGGAGCATCACACTTAGAACTTGAAATGGGAGTCTTTCAGGGGTGTTATGAATAGCAAATACCCGAGCAGATCAAACTCTACGTTTTTTCTTGTTCACGTGCTTTAAGATGCTGTGCATCAAAACTTCTAGAGTCTTCCTCCATGACCTCTTCTGCTGTTTCAACATCCACAGTTCTCTGTAGATATTCAGAAAGGAACTTACTAGGTCAGAACCTGTAGTTTGTTAGTTATACCACAAATCCTGCTTTTTCTCCCTTGTACTGAAAAGGATGGATTTTGCTTGTGGTTAAGCCCTGGGAGTTGCATGTGCTCTGTCTCCTGATCTGTGTTACATTCCCACATGGTGGGTTATGTAATCTAATCTGTGGAAATGTACACAGCCATTTGTTTACTGTATTTGCATTCAGTAATCAAGTCTTAATGAAAGTTTGCAACAGTCCAAAGATATAAATAAATATTGTGAAGGATTGGTAGAGCTATTCCCAGGGAATGTCAATTCAAACTGCATTGAGAAATGTGTATGTACCAGTGGAAAGGCTTATAGTTGACTGATAGTTGGCATTGATGCAGCTCATGCCTATTAAAATTTGTGGAACATATGTCGTAATAAATTAATTATCATCACTCTAGCTGACTAGGCATTTAGTGCTTGGGCACTAAGTAATTTTTCAGTGGGCAACATGTGAAGTCGTGACCTAGTGATACTGCAGATTGTAACAGAGGCTGGGACTACACAGCCCAGTATACGTACCTTTCTCTGACTTAATTTTACGATTTAGGGATATATGGCTAAAATCTCTTTGAAGCCTTCATGCGATGGCAGAGTTTGGTGTTCAGCATGGGTAGGTCGAGATCCCAGGTTTCTTACTTTGTCTCTGTTGCAGGTGGAGAGAGAGAAGGCCATTCTCCTGGCCAACTTACAGGAGTCTCAGACACAGCTGGAGCACACCAAGGGAGCCCTGACCGAGCAACACGAGCGAGTCCACAGGCTCACAGAGCACGTCAACGCCATGAGGGGGCTGCAGAGCAACAAGGAGCTGAAAGCTGAGCTTGATTGTGAGAAGGGCCGAGACCCCGGCGAGGAAGCACACGACTATGAAGTGGACATCAATGGCTTGGAGATCCTAGAATGTAAATACAAAGTCGCTGTTACTGAGGTGATAGACCTTAAAGCAGAAATCAAAGCCTTAAAGGAGAAATATAATAACTATGTGGAAAACTACACTGAAGAGAAGGCCAAGTATGAGAGCAGAATCCAGACGTACGACGAACAGGTGACGAACCTGGAGAAGTCAACTAAGGAAAGCCAGGAAAAAATGGTCCACATGGAAAAGGAATTGCAAAGGATGACAAGCATAGCAAATGAAAACCATAATACCCTCAACACCGCCCAGGACGAGCTGGTGACCTTTAGCGAGGAGCTGGCTCAGCTCTACCACCACGTCTGCCTGTGCAACAACGAGACACCAAACAGGGTCATGTTGGACTATTACAGGCAAAGCAGAGTCACCCGCAGTGGGAGCCTGAAAGGACCGGACGACCCTCGAGGTCTCCTTTCCCCACGGCTCGCCAGAAGGGGGGTGGCGTCGCCCGTAGAAGCCAGGACCCCGACTGAGCAGGTGACGAAAGAGGCCACGGAGCCTGGCAAGGAACAGAGCCCGACGAAAACACCTACTATTTCTCCTGTCATCACAGCCCCTCCTTCCTCCCCCGTCTCCGATACCAGTGACATCCGCAAAGAGCCGATGAACATCTACAACCTCAATGCCATAATAAGGGACCAAATCAAGCACTTGCAGAAGGCTGTCGATCGGTCGCTGCAGCTGTCGCGCCAGCGTGCTGCAGCTCGGGAGCTGGCGCCCATGATTGATAAAGACAAGGAGGCCTTAATGGAAGAGATACTGAAACTGAAATCACTCCTGAGTACGAAGCGGGAGCAGATTGCGACCCTGAGAGCAGTGCTGAAAGCCAACAAGCAGGTAAGATGCTAATAAAGCAGTCAGTTGGGAATGTCTGTTATTTATACAGGTCACTTACAAGCTTTCCTAGGAGTATTTCGGAGGAGAGATTTTACTCACAGGTTATTTAGCCTCTCACTCAATCATGGTGAGGGCAGACCTTTCTTCCCTCCCTCCCTCCTTCCCTCCCTCCCTGCTCTTTAAGCTCTTCAGCTCTGCTTTTCTCAGCACCCACTGTTCACCAAGGGCACAGGCAGAAGAGCCTTTCCTGTCGAGTGAGAGAAAAGCAGAGGGGCAGGGAGGCGTCACCTACCACCCAGCCTGATGCACGGGCATGGTCCTATTACTCTTGTGAAACGAAAATGTTTCCAACATTGAAAAACACACCGGAGTGTGCATGGAAGGCTCTCAGGGGCATCCTGGCCCCTCATCAGCGCAGGTACTGATGGAGCGATGGGGAAGGCAAGCTTAGGGGAGACCACCTGGGCCAGCACCTCAGCAGCTGCACACGGTCCCGCTGGTGGGATTCAGCGGAGCAGATGGTCCAAGCAACACATTACGTTCTTCTTGGCTCTCGGTAACACTCCACAGGCTGCAAAACTCAAATGCCCCCCAGCAGATTTTAGGAGATTAAAAATAAATGCCATAAAAGCCAAAATGTACCTCAGGAAGAGAATGGCAGGTGTAAGAGCGTGACCAGCAGCTTTGGACCATACAGAAGCTGGGCATTTCTTTGATAAGACAGCGGGTGAATTGCTGAGGTATTTTCATTACAGGTGGTTGGAAACTTTTTTGATGATTTTTCCTTTTAGTCAGAAATAATTTCTCCTGCCATTGTCATGTTTTTAATCCTTTAAGAAATACAACCAGGGTTTTCTTTTTTTTTTTTTAAGAAAAAGAACAACATCATGACATGATAAGGATGACTTGGAACAATAGCCGCAATTTTTTATTTTGAGAAGGATTCATTATAAAGTTATATTTTAAGAGAATAAAATAATTGAAATTATTATTTTGAAAATTCTCACAGCTTAAAAAAATTGACTCATCAAACCACTTTATTTTTGATGTTTCACCAATGCAAATAAACTGAGAATTACTGCATTTCATATCAAATGCCAAAGGAGGACCAGGTAATGGTGTGGTTTTCTTTTTTTTTTTTTTGGCATAGTATATCCTCCCAAGCCCTTTATATCTATTAGGTTCCAGGTCTGCAAACATTTTTAAAAGTTAAATTTAAGCCTGCAAATACTTTTATTTCCTTCGGTGCATCTCCTTATGTCCAGAATGAAGTCTGAATGCAAGTCGCTGCAGTGGCAGGGTCATCATTCCAGATTGCCTGGGACTTCTCTCCTCTAAAAACAGTGCAGCGATCACCACATGGGGGCATGAATCCTGGTTAACAGCATGGGATACTATTAGCTGATGACAGTGATGGGTTTTCTGTGTTAAAATTCCCAATAGTCAAGTGGTCTGAAGTTACAGTTTCAAATTTAATTGATTGTTGGATCTGTAACTGCATTTCTAGAGTACTGGGGATTTTAAATTGCAGCAATATTTCAATATACATTGAGTCTGTTATAGCATTTCCCCTCTCTAATACAACACATGTTAAATATTAATTCAAGTAATTAAATACCATCCCTAGCTAAGCAGTAATAGCTCTGAGCAATTATGTGTGGATTTTCCGTGTAGTTAAAATGTAACTAAGATGTAATTGAGGTCTATGTGTTTAGATTCCAAATTAAAGATTTTTTCCATTAGCATAGAGCTATCATTTATTTTTCGATACTACCAGAGAATCTAGCTCAGTCTTGCTCTTTTATTGCTGTCAGAAATAAAACATCAGCCTACAGTGTGCTCACTGAAATGGGAAAGATAGATTTGCTGAGTAAGGAGGTGCTATTAATTGAACTTTTATTTATTGGATAGCAGCATAGCTATTGGTAACTGCACGACTGGGTATAGAATCTTGCAATACTGTTCATGCAAACCTACTATCAACATACCTCAAACTTTAAAGTTAAAAGACATAATAATATAAAAAGAGAGATTTAAAGTTACGGGGGCGGGGAGTTTTATGATGCGCTAGCAGTACTGCCAGCCTCAAATAATGGGTGTTTCCCAGGATCCAAAGCATATCTCATGTTCAAAAAACAGGAGTCAAGATTCATCTCCTTGAGTTCTTCCCCTCCAAAATAATAACTTTTTAACAGCAATAGGCTGGGGATATTGTTCCCTTGTGTGTTTCTGTTTAGATGACCCTACAGAGGACATCTGGTTCAGCTTTTCACACATGCTCCCCTATTTTGTTCCATAAAACCTTCCTCAAGCCCTAATGAAGCTGATGTTAATATGAAATTATGCCTTTTCATCCCTTATGTAGTATGGGAGACACTGCTGGTGCCCAAGGTAGTGGGCAAGAGCCATGGCAGCCCCTGCGAGAGGGAAGCCTGCAGCTGGTGGGGGGCTGGATGCCCTGGCGCCTCCTCAGCCTTCAGAGGGGTCACATCACAGCTCATTGTGCTTTGTAGCAATGCTGTTACAACCCCACTGTATTTCTTAGCACTACAAACAGACACACTTTAGGTGAAGCTTTTTTTTTGGTTGGGGTTATATGGGAAACTAAGCTGAGCACAACCAAACGGGGACAGACGTTGTAGCAGGGCCTGTTGCCGTAGGACAAGGGGTAATGGTTTTAAACTGAGAGAGGGTAGATTTAGACTAGATACAACAAAGAAATTTTTTTACGATGAGGGCGGTGAAACACTGGACCGGGTTGCCCAGAGAGATGGTAGGTGCCCCAAGGCTGGAAATGTTCAAGGTCAGGTTGGATGGGGCTCTGAGCAACCTGATCTAGTTGAAGATGTCTCTGCTCACGGCAGGGGAATTGGACTAGATGACCTTTAAATGTTCCTTCCATCCCAAACCATTCTATGATTCTAAATGCGTTGTAAAAATGGCAAAGGGCTGGCCTTCCCAGAGATTCTGGCCATTCAGATCCAGAGGGGAAGACCAGCAGCCGGCCCCTGGGTCTGGTATTTGGGGCTGTATTTCAATCGTGAAGACACACCGTTAACCAGGGAAGCACGAGTGCTATCTAGTGACCACCAGAAGTATTGCAACATCAGATTAAAACCAGAATCGTGGCGTTTTCCTCGCAATACGTTTCGCCCCAGCGCACTGATGTCCTCTGTTATCCAGGTATGCAGGGGCAAATGGGTCATCAGAAGAGAAAATGAGCAGAGTTTTCACTTCCAGACTTGAATTGTGTTCATTCCTCTTCACAGTGACTTACCTGACTGCAGGGCAGCCCCAAAGGAGTCTCTGTTTCTGTTTCCTCCTGACACAGTGGGCCTGGAGCTCCAGCAGTGCAGTTTTAAATTGTTAACAGCATACAATAAATTAGTGTTTGAACCTGGCAAGATGTTGCCTAGTTTAATGCATTTGGGAGTATCTGATGATAGTTCTTTTTAGTCTAGCTATATTTTCTTTAGTAATATTTTCAAATAAGCATTAAGCATTAGGTGAGGCTGCAAACAGACTACACAAAACTCTGTAATACAAAAAAAAAAAGGGGGGGCAAGATTTGCTCTAAGAAGCTCCAAACCTAAGCCCAGGAAAACAGATTATTGAATCAATTGCTCAGGATAGCAAGGCACATATATCTTGCTAGATTTCTTGCTTACCTTGTCTTGATTTATGTGTCCGTTTATTGGTAGCCATAATTACTGTGTCAGCACCAGTTCTGTGGAGCAAGCCCAAGTAGCACTAGCATTAACAAGTAGCATAAATTAGTAAAGTAATATCAAATTAATGATACAATAACTTTTAGGACCAGTTCAATAATAGTTTTTATTTTGGTTTCTAATAAGATTCAGAAAGCAAAGCTGCCTATGAGGGGAATTTAATATCCTGAAGTTCTGACTGAAAAATAATTGGTTGTTCTCATAGGTAAATGGTTTGATGGGAAGGAGTTGAGTCAGCAAGACCTTCACGTCTGTATAGGCAGTAACTGTGGTGTCTCCAGCTCCCACCACTGAGATAGCCATAAAAGTCCTTCAATAAAAATAGCTGGATAACTCCAGATATATGGTACCTAATCTAGAAAAAAAAGCCCTGATGTTATATAGAGAGAATGCTGGATGAAAAGATCTAGCAGCGTGTACGATTTCTGCACTAAACCAGCAGGCTTTCTTGTGTGAAAAAAATAAAGTACTTACCACTGTAGGACTTAATATTCTTTCAGCAACAATTTTTTAACTTGGTTTGTTTCTCACGCTCTTAATGTAAGGTAAATGAGATACAAAGTCTTCTTAGGATGTGAAATCTGTATAGAGAAAATGAGGTTTGTTCACAGATTTCAGGGTTAAAGTGGCAGCCTTTAGGCAGCTGGGTTTGGGCAAACATCTCTTCAGTAAGGATAAGGAGGAGGATGAAAAGGTCATTTTTAGTTCTGGCAGTGCCTTGTGTCCTGGGGCTCGGGTGTGTGTCCACCTCAGGCTGGATTTTGGGGATGGGGGGCTGAGCTCTGCATGCCCCAGCTCTCTCTTCCTGTATAGTGTTTTCACACTCCGTAAGAGTCCGAGTGTTGGAGCTCTCTGCTCCCTCGTGGCCTTGCTGTCAGCTGCAGGTGATGACTTCTGCACAGCAAATGCTACATGCTCTGTGAGTCATTAATCCTGTGTCTACAGGTAGCTTGCTGTGTGGCTGGGTAGTTTGTTTGCCCAGTTCTTCAGCACGACAGGTCTCCTGACAGGAATGTCATTAGCCCCTCTCCTTTCTTATTGCATTATTTACTTCATTGAAGAATATTCAGACATTTTTCTACGTTTTTATCTTTTTCTTGTGCTCCCCATTTCCATGTGTGTTGCTCAGAGGTTGCATTTTTATGTGAAGTTCTCTAATTTCTCTGACACGTTTTGTAGTAAACCACGGCTAAAAATCAAATGCTTCAGAAAGAGCTGTTAAAAACAAAGCCAGGTCCTGGGTGTCTGCTTCCTTCTGGCACCCACTACTTGAAGGTGTTGCCACATCCTTCCTTTCAGAGCACTCTCTGAACACACCGTTCGCATCAGGCCTTTAAAGTATGGATTATCCCGCAGAACTAGGTTCAGGCACAACCACACGTATGTGGTTCAATGGGCATAATTTTGGAGATTGGCTGAAATAACTTAGACTAGAGCTGCTGCTGGAGGAAGAGTAACACGAAGCTGTGGCTTCAGCTCGTTTTGTCCCTGTTACTCTTGGCGCAGTCTAGCAGTACATCTGAGGTGACCAGACACATAGCTACCTCTGACAGAGGGAGTCCGAGTTCCCCTTCTCCTCTCAGCCCCTCTCCCCATCACACATTCTGGCTTCAAGGTGCTTCAGGTGAGTTTTCTGCCTCTTCAGGCTCCCCAAACTGGCTCACAGCAAGCAGAGAAGGAAAACACCCAATCTGGAAAGGGTAAGGATAATTATTCTTTTGGTGGCAGCTAGCCAACACTGATTGACTTGGTTGCATTGTGAAATGTCATCCTCAGAGCCGAGGAGTCTGACAGCAATCGGCTTCAGTCAGCATCCAGGTCCCAAATCGATGAGCTGTAGGTAACCTGAGCGTCTGCACAGTTGGGCGCCACCAGCCCTTATGAGGACCTCTTGAGCCTCACGCTAAAACGATGCTCTGCTGGCCCTGGCTGCAGGTTTCCAGCAGAAGCTACCCTTGCTTGCTTCCCCCTTCTTTCTCTTGCCTATTAAAAACACCTTTTTGTTAGTTTTATTTGCGTCTCTCGTGGAGCACTTGTGGCCATTTGTTCTTCATTTATGAGACTTTCAGAAGGGATACCTTCGACAGCCTGCAAAGGGGTGTGTTCAAAAGTTTATCTGGTGTGTGGAGAGCCACCAAGCACTTGCAACAGGTTTTGCAATTTACGCTTTGTTTTCTATATGTTGTTTTATGGAAAACTCTAATAGGAAGGAAAAAAAAAAACATTTGAAGATTTGACACAGTACTTCCTCTGCTACCTTTATTCATCAACTAAATTATATTTCTAAGTCATTTTTCACCCAGTAGTGTTACCTGTCCATTTAACTCATCCTGACATCCAGACTAAAACATGGGGATCACAATGATCTGTCTGATCATCATGCATGGTTTCAGTGATGTGTAGATTATTTGGTTTACATGGACTATATAATCTCACTGCTGAAAAAAAGTAATATTTTTTTTTTTTTTAAAGTCTAGCATTAGGTGGCACATATCTTTAAATCATTTTAATTCCTAAACAACGGAAAATCTTTACATGAATTCTGTATTTGAAGATTAGGTATGGTAGGTTAAGGGACACGAGGCTGTATTTCTCTGACAAAGCAAAGGCATGTGAATTCCTGCCTTAGGGGCAAAGCGGAGCTCAGTTTGATCTATAGAGTCTACCTCTGCTCTCATAAATCACTTCCGCCTCATTAGTGACCTGAAAATTCTTAAATAAATCTGATTTAATTGTATCTGATCAATAGGAATTTGTCCTCTGGTGCACTATTTCCTAGATTTCCCTTCAAAAGGTAGTTTTATTAAACGCAGTTAATCCTTCTTCTCCATGTTAATTTAGGAGTGTACATTTTTGCTCATGGCTGAAAACAGATAGAAAGCTGACAATTTCTGCTTTATCCTGCCAAGTGTAGGATGCTGTCTGCATCCTACATTATACCAAAGCATATGTCAGCAAGTTGAGAAAAGCTGCATTTATTTGAATATATCCCTAAGTAGTTGATTTTTTTAACATGTATTGCTGGTGATTTCAAATTTGGCAGGGAAAAGCCTATCTATATAAAATGACAAGTGACTGATGAGTTTAAAAAAATCTCTTCTCTCAATGTAAACTATTGTGAAAGTAGAAAAAAACATTATTGGTGAATGTACAATTGCAAAAAAATATTAATTTAACATTACTAACTGTACTATTTCCCCAGACACAAATGAATAGAGTTGGGTTTTAGTAGGAGATGCTAATATGTCTTTTTGTTAGTGGGAAATGTATTGCATTTCAGAAAACCGAATTTAAAATAGGTTTCCAACTGTTTGGCCATTAGCGTCTTTTGTCATGTCCCCTTGCTGGTTGCTTTAAACTAATGTTCTTCTATACTTCTCTCCCCTGGTGACGGCTCAAGAACCCACAAGATCAACAGGGGAAATTGATTGCCTATAGGAAATGCTGCAACTTATTACGCACTAAATTAAGTGAAAAAAATAACTGTAACCCCCTCTGAGTAAACGTAAAAGGAAACGGTTTTTTCTTCATCTTATTCAATGGCAATTTTAAATGTCTCATAGCAGTAGTAGGTATAAAGCCTTTATAAAACTATGTATTTTGAATAATTTCAAATGATACTAAACTTCATAGGTAAAGCAGAAGGTTCAACTCTTGTAAACATCAGAAAAATGTAACTATTAAAAGCAGTAGGGCAGTAAATTAAAGAAATCTGATGGATGAAACTGCAGAAAGGAAAGATGGAGCAGAAAAAATGAAGGAATAGGATGACTACAAAGCCTTGCTTTCCTGTTAAGTGAAAATTGTAATTTACACTTTTTCTTTTGTTCTTTTTCTGGAGTGGTTAAAACTGCCAAAGTAATGCTGGTTTACCCAACAGTAGGCATTGCCGGTGCTGAGACATAAAAGCAAGCTGTCAGGTCCTGGCAGTCACCTCTCCCAAGGAAAGCTTCAGCTGGCAAGAAGCATGAGGTGAAACGCGTTATTTCCCACCTCAGCTACAGAGGCCGAGTCTCGCGTGCCGTGTGTCCTGTTTGCAGCGTGATCAGGGGACACACCTGGTTGTTATTGCAGCTCAAACGAGATGGTAGCAGCTCCTTAAACTGTAGTAACTTGCTTGCCTGAGTCCTCAACGTACAGCTGCACAGTTTTGCGGGGACATTTAAGGTGTCGCGTTGTTGCCAGTGCATTGAAATAGGCTTTGTCCTTTCAACTGCTTTTCCTGGTTTCATGGAGTACAACTTAAGACACTAAAGGGAGCAATGCAACAAAGCTCAGGTCTGACTTCTTTTACTGTGTGAATGAAGAAGGAAATCAAAGTAAAATCAAACGTGGCACCTTAGCTGTTATCAGGTATCTGTCTCATAGGCATATATCCGTGTTTGTGTTTTCAGACAGCTGAAGTGGCACTAGCCAATTTGAAGAATAAATACGAAAATGAAAAAGCAATGGTGACTGAAACCATGACCAAACTACGGAATGAATTAAAGGCTTTGAAGGAAGATGCAGCAACCTTCTCATCCTTGCGAGCAATGTTTGCAACCAGGTAAGGGAAACGGTTTCACCGCCTGGCTCAGCACTGTAAAGGTGTTATGTGTGTGCTAAGAGAGCACAGACTTAGCCGTCTATGTTGGGTGCTTAGGAGGAGAGACAGAAATTATTTTCTGCAAGGTCAGGGGTTTGCTGGATGAAGGTGAATGAATCTTAGAGTGCACACTGTGCAAAACCTGCAAGCTTTCAAGTGCTATTGAGATGCATGTCTTGGAAAATAAAGCTGGAGAATAGCAATGTCAATACAACCTTGAGTAAAGTGTTATAAATGCCAATATCACCCTCCAGTATATTTGCATTTATAGGGCTTTTTAAAGTGTAAATCAAATAGTATATTTATGTGGCTGATTTTCTCGTTCAGAAGTATGCAGTGATTCTGTGATGTAAAGCTATCGTATGGTTAATGATGATCTTCAGAATCCCGTGTTTTCATTATTGTAAGTTTTATTACTTACCACTAGTAAAATCTATTTCATCGACCAGCGTATGCTGTAATCCAGCGTTAATAATTGTGAGGCCACTGCAATTTCCCACTCCAGCATGAATTCTTATTTTATCCTGCTGTGATATTCAATTTATTATCTTCTCCTTCAGAGGATAAAAGTTTCAGTCATCTTCTGTAACATAGTTCCTCCTAGCAGGACAGTAAAATATCATCTCTTATCTTTCCTTCTCCCACGCCTTCTTCAGAAGAGCTTTTGGTTTTAGCTGCTTTTTAAAAGGTTACCTAAAAATAATCTTTTTTAAAAAAATCCAGTGCTTTTCATCAATAAATTCTTAACTCCCAAATAAGCAAGGAAATTAGTACCCTCAGGAAATTATTCTGTTATATCAAGGCTTTTTTCCCCCCTTATGGTCAAACACAATGCAGATTTCTTGCTTGTGCTTTGGTCCATAAGTGATAAGACTTCTTCATGCTTCATGCCAACAACTCTCCAGTGCTCCCTGCGGTATATAGGTGCCGTCTCACCTCTTCCAGCCTTCTAAGGTCTTTTGTTGCTCGGTGGCAGTGGCAGCGGCAGCTGGGAGAGGTGGGAAGGAAGGAGAAGGGACGTTTACATGCCGTGACATTGGTGCTGTGTACAAATTCATCATAGGTTCATCGTCAGAAGAGTACGTGTAGTGCCATAATGGAAATGAAGAAGGTGGTCATCAGCAGGTGGTGTGAACAAAGGTAGCTCCATTGATTTCATTGGCATCTAAAGATTTTCTTCAGGAAAGCAAAGTTGTGTGTGTGTGTTTCAGAAATGCATGTGTGAATCTTTATTTGCAAGCTCATTACTCTAGGAGATACACGAATGTACTAACTTTATAAGGTTACCTGGAAGGCTACTAACTCCAGAGGAGGGGAGTGACATCATGAGCATAAAGCAAACAAGGGTCTTGGATGGAGCATAAATCAACCTATTAGGTAAAAGAAGTTTGCAAAGATTTAGTGGTTGTTACTTAAAGGGAACGTTAGGTTATTGGTGTACTGAACACTCTTTACCCTATTTGAGCATCCTGAGTGTACACTTCTGTTGGGTTTAAGGCATATCCTAAAGCTGGTGGGAGACAGCAGCGTCTTTTCTGTGACAATTAGGGTTAAAGGGTGCCATTCACCTAGATGCCATTTCTAGATGTCCTGTGTGTAGGATGCAATGAAGCTTCTGTTTCTCTTCTATGAACTGTAAAGGGAATCTGGGTGACTGGCCAAATTACAGATTTCCACTTTGTAAATGTCTAATGTTAGTAGAGATAAACCCCACCTAAAGTATCTACTGCTGCTGGAAAGCTCCATGCAGTAGTGATTAAACACTCACTGCATGGCCTGTGCAACGGATCCCTGCCCTTGGGGTTGTAAGTTCTGCCCAGTATTTATAACTGAACACAGTTATAAAAAATCATTCACTGCAAGGTCTTGCACATCAGTGTGCTCCTATAGATTTTTCTGTTGTAAAAGATTCCTTTTCCTTCCCTACCCTGGAATCTAATGGCCTTTATAATTAAATCAATCTTCCTAAATGTTCAAATCATTGACTCATTCTGAATCCTCCATTTGGAATACTATTTCTTTAAATGACAGAGAGCTGATATATTATAGATATATAATAGCTGATATATTTCTGTTCAAGAAATCAAATCTGTTTGAAAATACAAAACTGTAAGATTCTCCATGCAGTAACATTTGATGCAATAGCAACCTTTGACATAAAAAAGCAATTATTTAGTCTTCTGTGGAATAAAACAGTGATTTCCATGTTTATCCTGCATCACATGGTATTTAGTCCTGAATTTGTACTGTAAAGAGAATATCCCTTTGATACTAGAATTATATCATAGAGCTGAAAATTATTTCATGTACTGTTTGATAGAGCAATATCCTTTCTCTTTCATTAAACATCCTTTTCTGTTCATATGGTCCCCAAAGGGATGTTCATTCTGGTGCTGAACTGTATAGTTTCTTCCTCAGATGCACTGGGTAAAGGTCATACCACATTATTAGGAGGGCACAGCATACCTGTTTCTGGTCCGAACAGCAGAGAGAACACTTTTCTCCAAAGCTCCCCTATGCAGAAAGCAGGAGCCCTTCTTTGTCTGTTTCCCCTGACACTCGTGCATCCTTCCGCTCCTGAAGTTCTCCTCTTGCCCTCAAAAATCCTTCTGTGCTGCTTGTACCTCTACGTTTGCTCTTTTTTCTTCTGGGACTGTTTGTTTCCCAGTCCAAAATCTCTGTGGCTCTGATCTGTACAGCTTCCTCCTTCCCTCTTCATTAGCCTTGAACCCTTTCTGAATTTACTTCAGACCTGTCAAGAATATGTCTTCAATATAGTTCAAACTCCCTTTTCCCCAAAACACCTCTCTCAGAAAAAGAAAGCAACAGAGTATAAAACCTTCTTTTCTGTGGGATGCATGAGGTTGGCAGAGAAGAGTTGAAGTTCCTGTTCAAGGCCAAGGCCACGTGCTGACCATCAGATTTGCAGCTCCTGCCTTTAGCCTGCTTATTTTGTCCTGGGCTGCTTCTGGTAGTCCCAGACAAGAAAAAATGGTGAGAGCCTTTCCTGCTCCTCCTGTCGTTTCCCCCCACTCCAACCCCGAGTCGCTGAGCCAGGGCGCGGGGGCTGTGGGAGTGTGAAGCAGTGAGACTGATGGCCAGCCCTCATCTAGAGGGAAAACAAATAATATATTCTTTAAACCATTCTTTTTCCTATCTAGAGTAGGGGTTGCCCTGGGAGAGGAAGTCTTGTGCGAAGGAGAGAAGGAACTACTTTTAGAGCAGAATCATAAAGGGATTCAGAAAGCTAATTTTACAGAGTCCCTACACATGCTTGCTTTCCCAGCCTAAATAGAGATACTCAAAAGGAGAGAGCAAGAAATATTACTCATGATATTGCCACAGTCCTGACACTGCATGCGCTGGTTTTATTCTGCATCCATCAAGACTTTTTCTTATGATTAATATTTAAAGAAAAAAGTGATGGACTAGGAAGTTCAGAGAGATCCTAGCTATCCCAGAAGAGAAAACATTTATGAGCAGAAGAGAATTACGCTTATATGGCTAGATCTGTCACTGTCGGTGTCCCTGGGTTTTAGCTCAAGCTCTGCTATGATTTATGTTACCTAAATTACACATAAGCCTGACTCAATATTTGGTTTGCATTCCTAAATGAGGGAGATAAATGGAACTAGAAATCTCTTAAACTCCTATATAAGCTTCTTGGATCAGTTCATACAAAATAAGTGGGCTTATGTGTCTGTCTGCTTCCTTTCTGAGACAAGGGAAGTGAAAAATAGGTGAAATCTTGACTTTTGCTCTGGCAATAAGTAGACCAGCAGACAGCAAGATAACAGTGCTGTTTATTTAATAGTCACTTGCAGCATACACCCGTTCTGGGGCAAGGGACAAATTGGGAAAGAGCTCTGACTCAGGAGGACATAGCCTAACTTTTGTTATTCACTGCTATTTGAGTACTTCTGAAAGACCTGTTCAGGGCTCTGGTGCATCCTGGAGCCCTGCTTGGTCCACAATCGCCTGTGTCGTGCCAGAAATCATTTATCTTGGGAGCTCTTAACCTTTTTCTGTCTCAATATGCTGTGAGACTTCACGCATATTTATAAAACATGGGGGCAAAAGGCAATATGGATGCTTGTGATGCTTTTTTAATTGGAAACATTTCTCTTTTTATCCCACACTTGTACATAGCAGGGAATATTTCAGTGAAGGGAAATGCCGTGGCTGCAGGCGGTACCTACTTCGCATTACATGGAATAACCTTAACTGCTGCAGACTTCAAGGAGATCTGAAGCTGCTAATTCAGCAGTTTCTAAAGTTAATTATGGCCTTTACTTGACTGATTTAGGTTTAACCTTTCTGAAAACTTTTTCTCAAAAAAAATACATGCTTGAGCAACAAAACACAAAGACAATGGACCACATGTTTGTGAAAAATAATAGGAAACTTCAAGTTGTGCTGGAGGTCGGATGACTCGAACCACTCAAACACTGCAGTGAACTGCCAAGAATGCAGGGTTGCTGTTATGGGGAGACTGCTAGGAAGGGCATATAATGAATCAGAACAGTTGGAAAATGTTGTATTAACGAGATTGGTTTTGTCTCAAGTATGAGGCCAGCTAACAACCTAGTATATCCAAGTTACTAGGGCCAGCTTGTTTTAGTTCATAACAGGTAACGAAAAGCAGGTTTGTCTAAGTCTGCTTTAGTAATATCCACCTTCATGAAGCTTATGTTTCTTAACTGCTCGGTTACATTGTTTTACAGAGCAGATGCCTAAGGCCAGAGGAAAACCACTCTTTTTCCAAAATCAAAATTGGCTTATTGGTATACTGAAGCAAGGCAGTTCATTCCTCTAGTGGCACTGTGCTACAGGCACTGCTGCTGGTGTTACTTGAAAAAAATTTCAATAGAAGACATATTTGAAAAAAAAAAAAGGTGTCTTCTAGACACAGAGGAAAGAAGGAGAGAATATGAGAGACGGATACAGGATCCATCCGGTTACAACAATGAGTCTTTAAAACTCTGATAACATAGACATCATAGTAATTCCTATTTCAAATGAATTGAATTTAATCTCCAAAATGCTGATTTCATTCTAACATCTCTGTCAAAGAAGCTGCCTAAAGCATCAACAGACATCTCATGGCTTGGAGCAGAAATAGGGGTGCAAGCTGGCTTTAAGCCAACCAATGTTTCAGGACTATCTCTCTTCCTCAAGGCTCGAATAAAGACGGTCATGCTTATTAAGGTCCTGTAGAAGAAAGATAATACTGAAACTGCAAATGAAACTATGGCTGACTTAGTAATTTTGCTTCCAGTGCCTGAAGTATTCAAAAGAAGAGTGCAATATATATATGTGAGTGTTTGTGTGTGAAAAAAAAAAAACAAACTAGGAATTTTCAAGTATACTTTATTTCTGTTTCTCAAGGAGAGGATTAAAGTTACAGAGAAATTACTTTCATCCCTCAGTTTGTAATAATTCAAAAGTTTTCTCACACATCACACATTTTGAGAAGGAAAACTAAAATTATTTTCCATGCTTGTTTTCTGTGTCTGATACTGATAAAATTAAATCCTCATCCATTACACTATTGTAATTACACAGCAAAGTTATTTAGTTTTATGCAGATCACGCGGGGAGGAGATTTGATGAAAGCTGCAACATTTAATGTGAAAAATTCTTGGATGTTGCCACAAATGTCTGATGGTCAGACAGTACTGCTACCTGTGAATCATTTCACTACTGGTATACATTTACTAGTATACATTCACTCTTAGTCCTTACTGATTAGATGGTCTATTTTTAACAAACTGAAGCTATTTCACTTCAAGAAGTGATTAAGACCATCCTGAATTTTCTTGCTCCTCCTGTTAAATTTAGGAATTATTTAAAAGGAGACTAAACTGAATTCAGCCTTAAATACTAACAAAATAATGAGAAAGGTGGTTTTATTTCAAAATTGGTCTCAGAGATCTAAAGCAAATGAAAAAGATACAGTTTTTCACGTGGATAAAAGAGGCTGAGGGTTAAAAAGGAGTAGGTGACCGCAGCAATGGATACCTGAGTGATCCAAGAGACTCAAGAGTAGATGTGAAATAACTTCCAGGTGTGAGGTTTCCTGAATACTACCTCTTTAATCGGTTAAGACTGTGTCCTAATTTCGGCTGGGACAGAGTTAATTTTCTCTCTAGTAACTGCCCTCTTAGTTGCTGTTTGGGGTTAAATGACAACACAGTGGCAAACAACTGAGCACTTCTCGTTTCACAAAGTCTGGTGGGTCAAGTGTTCAAAGTACTTGCAGTCCTTTTTTCATCATTTTTTTGTAATATTTTGCTCAAGTAGATATTACTGTCTATGAAAAATATTATTATCTGATTAGTAGACATTCTTATCCCTGGTGAATTACTAGCTGGACCAGCCCCCGTAGTTGTTATTTGTGGTCTAACCTGCAGATAATCCCAAACCTTCCCTCCAATTGCTGGTTATCTGCATTAGAAACACATCATGTTGTCAGAGACTACTCTGATATTCTAGATACAGGTTCTCCTGCTGAACGGGAAGTGTTGCCATTGAGATCCAAGTCCAAATTTATTCAAAGCGGGAACTGAAGAATTCAGGCTGTCTGCTTCCAGAATTAGGTTTGACAAAAGCTTTGATCTCAATCTGTCCCTGTAACTGTGCTCCGGGAATGCAGTCAACTGGTAGGGTTGGTTCTTGGAACGATTCCCCAGATTTCTGCCTTGTTTGTTTTTCCCAGGTGTGATGAGTACGTCACGCAGCTGGATGAGATGCAGAGGCAGCTAGCAGCTGCGGAGGATGAGAAGAAGACCCTAAACTCTCTGTTGCGCATGGCTATCCAGCAAAAACTTGCCCTGACCCAGCGACTGGAGGATTTAGAGTTCGACCATGAGCAGTCCCGACGCAGCAAAGGCAAGCTTGGAAAGAGCAAGATCGGCAGCCCTAAAGTAAGTGAGGAGGCATCAGCCACCGTGCCAAGCATAGACACTTTCCTCCTGCATAGTCAGGGCCCACAGCAACCAAACTTACTGGTCAGCAGTGGCACTCAGAGGAAAAGGTATGCATGCAGTGATCTTTACAGTACAGTGCAGTGGCCAGACTTTCATTAAAGTCGTTCACTGAATTGTAAACATTATAATTTTTTTTTTTTTTTTTTCTTTCCATGCTTTGACTGGGGAGAAGGAGGCGGGGAGGATATGAATATGAAATTCAAAGTCTGGCAACATGTGGTTCTGATCCACCTACTCACTATGTTATTTCCTCCTCCTTAATGCAGTGTTTTGAACTATATTCTGTCGGTGTCTCAGTGCATCTTGTATGTCTTTAATATTAGTGTGAATGTATTTTCTTTAATAAGTTTTCCTTAAGTTTTCCTTAAGGTTTTCCATAACGAGCATCTGAAGTGTAGAAAAAAAGGATTGTACTCCATGAGCGTT
This sequence comes from Dromas ardeola, assembly GCA_013398915.1. Taxonomy (NCBI): domain Eukaryota; kingdom Metazoa; phylum Chordata; class Aves; order Charadriiformes; family Dromadidae; genus Dromas; species Dromas ardeola. The sequence continues at coordinate 186,049 of VYZM01005622.1, read as the reverse complement.
TCAGTGCTTAACACAAAAGAAATTGCATCTCTTTGTTAAGCTCTGGTGCTCACTTATTCTTCATCAGTGTGAAAAAAATATGGATGTGTTCACTCAGATCAATTTTTCTGCATGGGAGCAAGCAACCTTTTGAAGGGGGATGGCTGCCATTCATAACCTAATGCAAATATTTCCCTGTTAAAGCAGTGAGTTCTCATCTTGTCTTGTGACTGCCCTGCCAAAGCTCTGTAGGCGTGGGGATCTCCACGGTTCAGAAGATGAAAAGGACTCTCTGTTAGAGAAGTCCTAGATAATCATTCCCTTTTCTTGTATGCTCTAGTCACAATGCAAAACCAAGAGAACGTTCAGGGAGACTTGCACGTGTCGACTCCAGGATGCTGAGATATAACTCAACCTTCTCTCCTTCTCCCCTAATATGAACCAGGATTTCCAATGCAGGCAAGTTGCCCTGCTGTGGAAATGACGTGGGGTGGCAACACTAGTTGGTTTTTACCTGTTAAGCAAATTAACATGATGTTGTCATTCATGAGGCTTTGAAAGGTAATTAAAGTAAAACTCTTTTGTTTCCATATGTATTTTTCTTGGATCTCCTGCAAGACTATTCTCACCTTCCCTTTGTGATCAGAGCCATCCCAGGACTTCAGGGACCTACCTCCAGAAATTATTAAGAGCCCCCCCTCATCCCGCCTCCACAGAATCATATCTTCTGAGGGGCCCCCCTTCCATGAGTGAATTCATCCATGGGCACCGTCTCAGCAAGGAAAAAAGGTTAACCGTGGCCACACCAGGTAAACATTTTTTCCTTGGGTGCATGTGGTGCTGAGTGGTTAGCAGAGCAGGGGACCCTCCCAGCGCTGTAGATGCAATCTAGTTTGGGCATCTTCTTGAAACCTGAGAAGCAAAATGTCTCCTCCTGCGTCACCTGTGGCAGGAGCTGACATTCTGCCGGCAGCAGCCCAAACTAGTTCCAGATGCAGTGGGGAGAGTCCTGCTGTGGTGTAGGTGGGTGCCGTCCCGCTGGCATCCACAGAGGCTGTGCACCCCTGTGCCTGGGTGGTGCTTAGGCTGGTGGTTGTGTGGGCAGTCCCCACAGAAGACACAAACCCAACGGGACAGAGGAGTCAGATGTGCGAGGACCAGCGAGGGAGTGATTAGCAGTGTGCAGGAGCCTACGCAGCATCCATCTTCCGCTCACCCTGGAGCATTCAGTCAGGTTTTTCTAAAGAGTAATGTTAAACTTACAGAAGGGTTAGTTTATATAAATTGAGTCATGAAGTTTATCTTTGCAGGAAGCTTTTGCTCTTCATTTCCTGCCAAAATGTAGCATCTCCTTCGAACAAGGCGTAGGAAGGAAATGCAAACTGCAATGCCATTTCAAAGGTTGTGACATCTTTCTTCTCCTGACAGACAAGCTAATAATTACTTTTCTTCTGCGCCTGAGCAGAACCTTTAGCCTTTAAATGTGCACACTCTTGTCTGGTGCTAAATTTTTTCATTCTTTGTTTTGAAATTTACTATACAAAAGCATACATAGAAAATATAAAAGCTAAAACCCATAAAGTGATTTCGGCTCAAGTAAATGTTTATTCTGGAAAGCTGAGCAATACCCTATAGTGCGATATATCTCTCACTCAGTGCCAGCAATATCACAGCTGCCTTTGAGTAGTGCCATGCAAGTAACACCCACTCAGAGGACAAGTGTAAAACTGCAGAGAGTCTAAACAAGACATTATCCTAAGGAGTGTTGCAGTAAATAAATAAAAGAGCTGGCTTCTGGGGAGAAAAAGGCGATGAGGGGGAAATAAGCAAAGACTTTTTAAAATGTATAAAATAAATGGTACTGATCTTTCAGCAATTTATTTGCATTCTGTTGGCAATAGAAGACCACGTGCTGTTTTCTACCCCATAGACAGGCATCTGTTTCCTAGACACTGGCAGTGTCTCTTATATTCTTTCCTCTTCATCCTACAACAGAATAAGGATGGTTTTCTTTCTGATGGACACTTGCATCTCTTTAAAGAACTAGATTTTGCATTTTCTGTATAGCCAAACTCCCCAGTTTGGCAATGTGATGATCTAGTCCCAAAAATGGCGATCTTCTTACATAAAATTTACAAGACTCTCCTAATTGTAATTGTACTTCCCATGTAAAATTTACAAGAGTGCCAGGCCAAGCAGAACCAGGACTGGATGACCTTTGTGTGAAGAACCCTGACTGTATATTGTAAATGCAGTTTAGTAGTTGGAGGAAGTAATGATTTAAGAGAGGACTGTGCTCAACAGATCGGTAAACACAATTTACTGTATTGCAAAATTGTCGGTAAAATATGTGATCTTTGAATTTGGGACTCTGGATCCTGACTGTCTTCATGCATTAATTTTATTTTTTTTCACTGTTTTCATGGACCAGCATCTGGTATCTCACAGAGCATCACAGATTGATGGACCACAGATTGAGAAACACTGACACAGTCTCTAACTTTTTCCAGTAACAGAGGCCAAAGGATGAAGCAGCCTGAAAAGTAGAATTATCCAGAAAATATTGTTCATCTGAAGTCTTACCTGGCACTTTAGCTACATCTCTACATACTCAGAGCATAAGGGTCTTGAGACAGTATTACTGATTTGGGTTACAATTGTCCTTATGAATCTACAACTGTCCCAGCTTTCTGAATGCATTTATCAGAATTTTATGCCATCGCATGGCCTTAGTGTCAGCCTGCGAGACTGACAGGTTCAAAACAGAGATTCTTCTGAGCACTCAGATTCCAGTATTAGCAGGGTCCACGTTAGAATCAGGTTGAGGATTAGGTAGGGAATTTTTCAGCATTGTTCTTACCAGTTTCTGGAAGATTTCTTACTGTTGTTAACAGACGAAAGGAATGATGCACCAAGTATGACTTTTTTTGCCATCTGTCTAATTCTCTGTTTCCTGAAAGTAAGGAATAGTGAAGGATGTTATTCTGCTGCTTTTATAGGGAATGTTTAAAAGCCATGTATCAGAAAGAGTTTCTTTGCTCAGATGATTTGTGCAGTCAAGCAAACCAGCACGAAATGTAGAAACCCACACCTGCTTCTTCGTCAGGGAGGTTGCAAAAGAGCAGCATTCAAACTCAAACACTATGGAACAGAGTATAGCTTGGCTTGAGGCTGTGTCCTCAGGTGTGAAGCAAGAATGATTCAAGCCTAAATTAAATGGAATCAGGTTTTGTTTGGTTTTCTTTTTTCTTTTAAATTTGTGAACGATTTCCTTCACATTTATATTTCATGATGTGATGTGCAGGCTTCCCTATCTTTTCATTAGGTCCCAGTGTTGCGGGGGCTATAGCTGGGAATGCGTTTGATGGAGATCAAGAGGCAAAATAACTGAAGTTGGTAGAGGGAGGAACCAGGCAGGTTGCCCTGCCCCACGCTCCCCATGCAGTAGGTGAGATGTGCATCTCTTTCTCTTGCCCTTTCTTCTGGACTTGGTGCTTGGCAGGAGAGGCTGCCTTCACCATGCTCTGGCCCCAGTTTTGGCTGCTGCTGGCTCCCTAGTAGGGAAAACCTGGGATTACTTTTTGCTGCCTTCTTCAGAGGAAGACCCTGGCGTGAAGACTCCCTAGTGAAGACCAGCTGAATTAAAGACCTCTGAAGAAAGCGATTGTCTGTTCCTAATTGGTTTCCATTTAACTGCTCACAACTTTAAAGCAGTGTGCATGTCCCTCTGACATCAAGCTGTGGCAGTAGAAATTTATCTGGGCTTTCTAATTGAAGTAATAAATCCTTACCACTGTGGCTAAAAATACCACTCAGTCCATTTCCAAAGGATCATGTTTCATTTCCTCTAGGTAGTAGTATGCATTTAGCTTTGCTGTGTTCTTTTTCTTCTTTTCCTCTGTTATTTTCCATTATTTTTACACTGTAAAGTCTTTCTTCTTTTGATAGGCAGAACCAGCTGGTATATGCGCAACACAATTCCAGCCCATTTTTGCATGTGGCTGTTTTCAGAACAACATGAAGTCAGGGCATATAGAAAGCCTATACCTGGATTTTACAGTGTGTAACACTGTATTAGAAATGATCTTTCGTTTTGCAGTTGCATTCAAACTCCTTGAATGTAAAGTCACTAGACATCTCTTAATATCCCACAGTCACAAATATGAAATATGCTTCTCTTGACTTTTTCAATGAAAGAACAAGTCAGAAAGAGTTTGCTGTAGGTGCCTTGATAGCGTTTTTTTTTTCTCTGTTGGTTATTTTAGCATGGAAATTCTGAAAGTTGAATATAAAGTTTTGGCTTAAAATTAATCAGTTATGATCCTTGTGTGGATGATGCAGCTGAAGAAAAAAGTTTCCCAATAGGCTTATGATATGGAGAGTAACTAATGACTGCAGTGTTCTCCCTTAAACAGGGTCAGTTAAAGGGCAACTACGATCTGCCTGAGAGTCTTTCCTTCTTTGAAACACCCCCCCCAAACAAACTGTGGTAGATTCTTCTTTTCCATATTGTTTATGCTTGTAGGTACCACAGGGCAGATTTCAATATTTAAGAATCCCGCATAGGAAAACAGTTTGATTTGTAAAGTATTTCATATTTCTTAGGATATCAGATCATAAGATCGTAATAAGCAGTCCTTTCCCTTCCACAGAACTCAGTACAGTCATATATTTTACTTTATTAAAATAGAAAAAAGAAAGTAACCTTAAAATGTGACATATTTCTCTCAAATTCAAAGCCCAGATGAGCTTAGATGTTTAGTTGACATAACCCAGGCTAGCCCCACAGGTTTCAACAGAACTATGCTGTTTTTATTCCAGTCCCAAGTTTTTATTCTGTAGGGTTTAGATTTTATTGTTCTTCATTGTTACAAGACCATTTCATAAAATGGTTCTTCTAAAACATTTAAAAATAAAAATCACTGCAAAATTAGGTAATTTTAGGGAGCTGCTCATTTCTGAAAGCACATTAAACCAGAAAGTTTGCTTGCTTTTCAGGTGTATTTCAAGGCTGTTTTACAGAATGACATTTAATTCTCACAAGAAGGGAGTAATGTGGAAGATAAAGACAGTATAAAGAATTCCATATAATGGTATAGCAACTGCTCAAGCACTAAGCTCACCACCTACCATACATAATTAAGAGTATACGGTATATACTCTTAATATAAAAGTCATCCAAGATTAATTTCTGCTGTAGCTCTATGTTTACAGGCAGATCAAATATGAATAATACGATACAAATAACTAGCTTTTGTTAGTTGGCTTGCATTCTTGACATAAAATTTAACGTAATTTACAGAAATTTTATTCTGAAGGAAATTCCTATAGAGTGTCCCTAATAGTGTCTCCAAGAGCTAATTTACAGCATCTGTAGGTATATTTCTTAAAGCTAATAAGGAAAATGATAATGAAAAAATCAATCACCCAAATATGGAGGTCCTAAGAAGTCTTCCGATTAAGTCTTTAAGCTGGGACTCAAGGGGAATTGCTTAAGACTTGTCTTTGTTAATGCCCTTTACACTGGAAGTGGTTTCACCTGTGAAGAATAGGTTAGAAACCTGGGAATGCATTGATCTGTTTGATGTAGCACAAACACAATTCAACAGAACAAGGAGCAGAGAGTCTGTTGAGTAGGGTGGTCACTAGTGTTACAGGGAGTTAGGGGCTTTCGGTAGGCCGTGTGAGGTGTTGAGTAGCCTCTCCTGCTTCAAAGGATGAGGAATATGCTTTAATGTTATTTTAATTTTTTCTTTCTGGATTTTGACCTTTTTTCCAAGTGCAGCGTTTAGGCTATGATTTTCAGAAATATTCTGTAAGAAGTTATTGGCTGTGTAATCAGCAGCTCATGTTCCTTCTTACATATTTTTCTTAAAATAACGTCAAACTGGAATTTAGCATGTGGGGCAAGAATCTTCTGTTTGGCTCCTGCTTCTTTACATTGTTTAGGCAATGCATAGATAAAGGAAAGCATCTTCAAAAGGAATATTATGTGTAGAAGCCGTTGTTAGGAAACGAAGCTGTCTTTACCCTCCCCTTTTGGATGAAGGGGTTGGGAGAATGACCGAGGGAGGCTCAGGCTGACGCTACTCTCCACAGCAGATGCTTTCTACAGAGATGAGTCTGTGCACCTTACAGCATTGGGAAGGTAGGAGGAATGCATTTTTGATAGCAAGTTTGTGTCTTCTTTCATTGTGTGGTGAAAAGGGTTTAAGTTCAAGGTCTTTAGCCGTGCGCATTTTTTATTTGTTTGGGAATATTTTGCCAAAAATAGTTCCAGCTTTGCTTTTGAGCTTAAGTACTAATGTCAGAGAGCTCCTTGTGGATTTCTAAACCTTGCTGCTATAGGCATTACTTCGGTACCTCAACTTTGGTTTTTTTATGTGCTTCTCAATGTTGAAACAGCAGGACTGTTAGAGATCTGAACACAGAGGAGAGCACAGCTTCTTCTAAAAATGATTGTGGAAGAAGTCCTTTGAGGAACACTATTAGCTCAGACCTGAATTTTCCTAGGAGGCTGTTCTGTAGATTTTTAAGATAGCTCAGGTCACCCAGTGAACAGTTTTAAATATTTCTTACTTCTCCTTTGTGAAGGAATTCTGTAGACTAATGAAAAGGAAAATCGACATGACTAGGATCTATACGTCTTTCTATGCTCATTTTGTGTTAAAGAATTTTATTCTGAGTTCTAGTTCATGACCAATATGGATTTATCTGTACATTAAGTGAAATAGTTTATTCTTGAAAAGCAGGGTAGGTGATTAACTGAGCCACCACTACTAAACACGATATGCAGTCATATAGTATTTAACTAGTCAGGCCAGTCTGCTCTGATTGTTCAGTCAGGTAAGTTTGATTTGCTTCATCCAAGCAATGCAAAGTATGAAAGTTTTCAGAACCATTATTTCTAAAAAATCCCACTTTATTCTGACAGCTTAAATTTACAGTCAGAGTGCAAATTGTCTCTTACCTAATAAGAGATCCACGGATGATTCTTCTGAGTCCTTGGCTATGAATATGTTGTATTTTTATTTCCTGAGAATGTACTTGTGTTGATGGTGATCCTGTACCTGCAAGATGTCTCTGAGCTCCTGTAATCAGGCAGGCTACTGGCTATTGCAAGACTCGGGCAGTATTGGTCTAATCTGTGTCTGCTCTCCAGGGAAAATGGATTTTGTGTGGTTTTAGCAGGGTTTTTTAAAATCAAGTGTAGCCTTTTTTACCTGAACATGATGCTCTTCACAAAAAGGATAATTCAGCCGTAATTGACTTACTCTCCGTGTCCACTTTTTGTTCTGTGTTGTTCTATTTTTCTGTGTGTTTTGTAAACATGCCATATTTGTGTATACATGTGTTCATTGTTTAATGAGCGATGTTAGTGCATACATACAGATACATGTATATATCTTCCTGCTCTTGGGGCCATGTCCTGCATCTGATATGCTCATTTAACGAAGCTTAATGAGCATTACATATTTATGCCATTTCAAGCATAGTATGTTGTCCTTGTGGAAGCCGTTTTGAATTTGAAGAACAGTATCCTTGCCAAGGACATTAGTTGGCTGTAACTGATGAAGAAGTCAGCTGGCTAAATGTACTTTTACCTCTTGGTGCCACTGTGAATAGGACCTTTTTGCTCTGTGCTTTTCCTCTCTTGCTTTTAACTTTCCAGTTATCACTGATGAGACCAAAACCATGCATTTCATGCTGATCGATATAATTTAGCTATTATGGCATGAATTCACTGCAGTTCTACAAGTTTAATTTAATTTCTATTTGTATTTTTCACTGTGTAAAGAAAGCAGTTCTGAAATAAAACCTGTTTCTAATAGAAGGCCCAATCTGTTTGTGAAAACATTTTAAAAAAAAAAAAAAAAAGGGAAGAAAAAAGATTGCAGTGATATCCATGCCTTACTGCTGTATATTTTCATCAAAAGGTTACTGACATTTTCTCTCTGTATCTAAGTTATGACATCGTTGCTGGATGGAATGTTTAATATTAGCATCATTTGTTGAAGTTCTCCTGTAAAATCTTAGACTTCTGGTTGTTTATAACTAAACAGGTATGCAGGTGACACATTGTATCTTTAAGGCGTGTTACCAGATATTTATTGCTTTCTATGAAAGTTTTGGGCTTTGGATTCCAGTGTTATTGATTAACTAAAACAGCTATTGAAATCTCTTGAAAATGTTGGGAACAAAAGCCATCCATCTTTTTCTTCTTTTATGACAAGGTTTAATGTGGTTTCAATACTTATTTTTACCATCAAATATACAGGAATATTCAATATTGTGCTTCTCATCTCATAAAATAGGCAAAGCTGAAGTGAGCCTCTGTTTAAATTAGACATGCTGCTATTTTAGCTCTCTAATAGAGCAGTTCCTTGGGATGTTGTGATGTATGGAGTGAGCTCACCAGCAATTCTTTAACCAAGACTAGTATCCCTAATTGTAAGTATCTCCCTGTCTGCATTTTTTAGGGCTATGACAGCTTGTAGTTGTACCTTATATTGTTTCTTCCAAAGCCTACTAAAGTTACTTTTCCCACTGACTTCAAGTTTTGGATCAGGCCCTTCTTTACCCGTAAATTAGTACAAGTATTTTTGGCTTGGACATATTTGTGTCCATCTTGAAATGTATCCTAGACACTTACATTTCCATGAAAGATGAGTAACGAACAAGACAGAAGTGTGATGATTTCTGTATTTTTAAGGCCTTTCTTTTCCCATTCTGAAACGTTTAAAATGTGTGTCTTTTAGTGAGTAAGTATTTCATGAATCATCAGACCTTTCTAAATGTGCTTTTTATGAACTGTATATAAAAGAAAGGAACTGAATACATGTTTTCAGCTTCTATCATTTCCATTTCTGCTATTTTACTAACCCATTATTTAGCTTCTCAATAGATTTAATGAGGAATTATTTAAAGAATTCACAGAAACCATTTGAGAAACAACATAAATATGTCATGATATAGAAAGTTTGAAACAGCATGCAGAGCTGACAAGAAACCTCTTAATGTTCTTCATCTGTAACTGGAGAAAAATACATTTCACTAATTTTGCTAGTGACTAGGTATTAGTTCTTTTTAAAAAAACTATTCTTAATATGAGCTACAGCAAAGGGCAAGGCTAGGATATAGCTTTTTCACTGTATTTTGAACTATCAGTCACATTACCACTGAAGCACATGGACTGATAGGAGAACAGCTCTCTAGGTTGGGGGTAATTCAGGTCTAAAAAGAAAGCAGAAATCAAGTCATGCAAAATAAGGAAATACGGGGAAAAAAACCACTCCATATAGTATAGCTGTTGTATAAGTGAAAGAACTCACTAGAAAACAGCCAAGGAACTTGACATGTTCTGGAAAACCACTGAATCCGTGACCTACTAAACTGTGCCTGTGTTATGTGTCAGATAGTGATGCTCCACAAGTTGGTTTGTGGAAATTGCCAAGGCAGATAGCATTTCTCTAAATGCTATAAGAAAATAGCTGTTAAATACCCTACCTGTTCCAGTAATCTCAATCACCTGCTTTTACTCCTGAGAAGCATTTAGCAGAAGTCTCTCTATTTACTCTGTCTGACCTTGTCCTGAAGGTAAAGATTCGAGAGGAGGAGGAGCAGAAGGCGGCCTGTGGCAGAAGCTTGGATGTGTAAAAACAGTCGGACATTCCCAGGCAAGAAAAAGAGTGGACATGTGGAGATGACAGGAGATGAGGATTTTAGGTGTATCCTACTGCTGACGTATTACATCTTAGTACAATATGCAGATATTGCTGATGCCTTCAGCTCTGTGTGTGAGTTCAGCAGCATGCTCAAATCTCTTAACCTTTATTCCTCAAATAATTTTTCAGAGGACTAAGAAATTAGTGGAAGAATTCATTGTTGTTGAAACATCTCCAACCAACAATAATTTAAGGCACCAAGTTTCTCTGAATAGCAAGCTTAAGATATGAGTTACCTGGATGTTTGCAAGTCTTGACAAAGTAATTTCACAATAGATTATCTTAACCTTCAAGTAAGTCAAAACTGATACATGGTTGATAAATTTATCTATCTCCATTCAACAATCCATTATTCAGTTTAATGGGAACAGAGGTAGAACTCAGATTGTGGGAAAAGCCAGAAAATCGGAGTACTTGAAAACATTCGTGCAGGATCTAACTTGCACCTGGTGAAGTTTATTAGGCTGCCTGCGTGCTAGCCCTGCCAGAACAGGGATGGCTCTTGCAGAGCTGTACAATGGCTTTGTACCATGGCTCAGTCCCCTCCGCGCTGCTCGTTTTGCTCCCAGGCCAGGACAACCCAAGTCAATCCTGCTCTGAGAGAGCCGGGGTTAATAAGGCCGGCCAGGCTCTGTGTGGTTGCCTCTGTAGTCCTCTCCTTCCAGCGATGGCCTGCAGAAGCACAGAGCTGCACCCGCTTTGCAGCTGGCAGATTGACCAGCTGAGGCTGTACACAGGGCAGAGGTAACTGTGTTATTTCCAGACCCACACTGACCCTGGAAGCAGGATAAGGCAGAGACTCTTCTAATCTTTGACCTGTACCATTGTTTGTGCTTTTTTCCTAAGGCAAGCCACAGCTGTCCTCTCACAAGCTGTTCTTTGCGATAACCATTACCACTTAAAGTTCCTCTTGGCCTTGAAGAAGATCAAAGTGTTCTTGGCACTCATTAGAAAAACAGAGATAAATTATAAGTGAAGCCAGCTAGTCAAATAATAGTATAAACTTATGTCCCTGTCCTCCCTAGACGTAAACAGTTTTGGGACGTTTCTCATCCTGTCAGATTACAGTTTCAAAGCATCTCCACAATTCTCAACTCAGCAAGGTGGGCAAGTGTTTTAGTACCCTCTGCCCCATTCTTCTTAATATTTCACATTTGTCTTTCGTGTTTGGAAGTTTTCCTGATTCCCCATCTTTGAGTAGAAAGGATTGGGTTTTTTCTTGTCTTTGTAGGACTTGCTGTGTAATGCAAAGATGTGGTGTTGGGGGATATGGTGTAGGGGACAACTTTGTAGAGTGGGATTGATGGTTGGACTTGATGATCCCAAGGGTCTTTTCCAACCTGAGTGATTCTATGATTCTATGTTTCTGCCTCTGCACAACTAGAAGACTACTGATTTGTTCTTTGCCCAATACTTTTGACTCATCCTATTAACCATTCATTCTTTCCCATTAAGTTGACATCTTGGGGAAGAAAAGAATTAATTACAGCCTGTCTTTTCGAGTAACTTGTCAATAACGTCTTCATAGGCATGTTATCAAATTCCTCAAACTTTATGAACCAACTTCAATTGATAATTGGGTAGCATGACACAAAGTGAGAGCGCTCGAAAGACTTTTAACTAGGAAAGAAGGACTTTCTGTTGGCCTGCAGTGGTCAACTGGGTGCTAAGGAGAGTTTGTTTTAAAACACTGAAAAAGCCTCAATCTCACATTTTGTCATAAGCATTTCTTGAGAGCTCTTCAAGAACAGATTTTTCCCAGTGTTTTTCATATCAGAAATACCAAATATGTAACAGTACCTGCGAAAATGTTTGATTGGTTTGTTGTTTGTTTGACTCTCAATTTTTCCCTTTCAGATAAAAGAGAAAAAAGCTCTCCATTGATTAACTGAACTAGACGCAATTAAAAGTATGTTATGTATCAGTTACTCATTCACAGCATCCCCAATGCTTATCTTGGGATTCTTACTAGTCTCGGTCTTTGACGGCTCTGTGTAGAGATTAGTAATTTACTGAGTGTCAAAATGTGCTGAAATGTTCCATTGCAGCATGCTGGGTCCTCAGCAGATGGGATTGAAAATGCTGGCACGTAGGTTTTTCACTGAGGACATTGCTGATGTCAACAGAAGGCATGCCCATCCCTTGGACACTAGTAACTGTGTTGATTGGAGTCACCCAGTTCACAGACTGGAGGGTAGAGGACACCTTGTGACATGAGGGAAATGCATTGTTTTTGTGTCTGAGCCAAAGGGAAGCACAGGAAAATACTTTTTTGTGAGATTTGCTCTCGGCAAATAATTTATAGCAGCACATTCAGTCCTCATACGAGCAGATGTAGCTTCTCTGAGCTTGGTATTTTTAATGCTCTTATATCAGGAGCTGATTAGCCTGATTAGGACTGGGCATTAGATTCCAAAGGAAAAGCAGCACTGGCTAATCTGTGAGAGAGGAAATCTCTGAGCCCTTTACACCACCATTGCCAGCAAATGGCAAAAATGTTAAGAACTGGGAAATCGGAACAGACCTGACAGATTGTACGTGTCAAGCCTCAAAGCTTCAACAGATGCAGTGATGTACGTTGTCTAATACTGCCACAGGATTCAGTACAGACTCAAATCCTGCTGAATTCAGTGAAAACTGGCATATGCATTTTTGTTTCCAATTGCTGTTCTTTGCCTTTTGTGGTTGAAATGGTCACTGGGCTTCATTTCTTCATTTTAGGTTCATAGAATTGTAAAAGGGTTTTTAAGAGATCAGCCAGCCCATCCCCTGCCCCTAATAGTTTATTTCCTCACAGCAGCTGGAGATGATAGGGAAAAGAGATAATTTGTATTCGATAACTTTATTAATCATTTTGTTGATGGTGTTCTCTGAAGACATACCAGAAAGTATAATCTGTGTCTTTTCCCTAGGTGTCTTCTACATAAATAGCAAACTGTCCCTTCTCTCTGTAGCTTGACTGATGCTCCCTGAGATTTGAAAAATAGTGGGTATGGGCTTCCTCCAACATGATTTTTTAAATTTTTTCAATTTGTTTTTATTTTTTACTAAAAGAGAGCATGTCTTTCTTTCCCTGTCTTTAGGGGATGTGACATTGACCACACAAACAGTAAAGGCATCTTTGAAACTTTTAACTTGCAACAGAGTATTTCAGAAAGAAACATTCATTTGATAGAGGCAGGAGTTGCTTAGTAGAAGGGAAGGGCAGAATGCCGTCTTCTAGTTTTCACCTTTAAAATTACTTCTTGTTACATTGTGTTTATGACTGTCAGGGCATCAGAGAATAGGGTTATAAACCCTCCAAAATACTTAAAAGGATTAAATATAGAAGGAATGAAGTTTAGCTCTGACACAGCTACTTGGACATAAGTAGATAAGAGCTCCTTTGAATTTGAAATGCGTATATGTAAGCCATATGCATTCAGCTTAGCTCTTTCCTAGCATAATCCTCAAAAACTTCACTCCTGAAGGATGTAGGAGGGCGGTTCAGCCATTTTAAGTCCTGTGGATGACCAGATATTATACTGATGTAAGTGAGTATGAGCCAGATTGTGTGAGCATTGCTGACGCCAGGTAGAACTGTTGCTTCATGTGAAGTCGAGGGAGTTTGCTCACATCGAGTAGCTATTATCCAGGTTGCATAATGCTTACAGAATCTGGCGCTCTATTCATGCAGTCTGCCAAATGTAGCAGATGAAGAAACATCATAAAATATTTGCAGGATGTTTGAGATATTAGAATAGGATCATAAATCAGGCATTTGTGGTGTTCTGGAAAAGCCTGTCAGAACAATTTCTTCTGTATTTATGAAACCTGTCTGCACCTTTTCATCACATAGCATTCTGTTCTGTATTCCTTTTCTCACTGACTACCATCTATAAGCTGTCAGGGATGACTTTGCTTTGGACTTCTGCAAGCTAGTTGTTTGGGTTTTTTTAGAATAAGACATTATTTTTTATTTTTATTTATTTTTTACAGTCATTTCCTTTTTGCAGTTAGCCTGTTCTGTCTGTCCCCCCAGGCACTTTTTTTTTTTAATTGAGCTTTGTGCTGAAGTGACAGACCTTTCTATTTGTGGCTCAAATACATTGCAAGCTCTTGCACTTCTCTGCTACAAGACATACTGAGGACTATAGTGGCTACCCTGGCAAATGGAAGAATGGCACAGTATCCTTTCTTATTTCATTTCTGCTTCCTGACGCAATGGTGTCAGCACTAATTGTGCATGTATTTTTCTGATGTAGATACCTGTGCACTTGAAAATCAGTCCAAAGCCCTCTCCTAGCTGAAGCAGGAAGAAACTAGTGATTTGGGTACACTTGCTTCCGCCCACTGGAGGTCAGCACAGATCTTCGTAGGAAGTAGGGAGAAGACTCTGGGCTTGTGTGAAAAGGAAATGTCTGGCTATGATGCTCAGTGTTGCTAGGAAGGTGTGTTGCTCTGCGTTGTACCTAATGTCATTTCAAGACTCTTGACAGCAAATTACTTGCATGTTCTTCCACTTGATTGAGACAAAGAATAGAAGTGGGTTTTGGAAAACATCCACATTATAAAGAGAAATGATTACTGGTGTTGAGCTGTAAGTAGCGGCCAACTGGAAAAAAAAAAAAAAAAATCAAATTCTTTCCAAGTACATGAAGCCTAGTCATCTCATTTTTAAGGTCCGGGGGAAAGTAACTCCCTTCTGCTGAAGAGTCAGGTTAAGAAACAGGTTGAAGCAGTCAGAGAGGATGATAGGTCTGCAAACGCTGCTGGAGACAAAAGGTAATCTCCATTAGTTTTCTAGATGGTCAGAATTTCACCCATAGATTTTAATGTTCAAGAGGACCCTGATGGCTCTGTTGTCTGACAATCCGAATCACGCAGGCAGTGAAATGAAAGGCCAGACTGTTGCAGGGAAAATAATCAAATTTTGAGATCTGGAAATGTTGGTAGAAACTAGTGAGGTAGAAAGCAGGGTTGTCTTGCTCAACTACGTTCATGAAGTCTCACAAATATTATTGAGTTTAAAGCTGTCTTCGTATTCCAAATGCCACAGTAAAAACATAGCAACAAAGGATTATTTGGCTTTACTGTTATTTAATAAATTAAGCACTAGAATACAGCTTTGCAAGTGATTAATATGGAAACTGCTTTGGCAGAGAATTGTTAAAATAATCTCAACAGAACAGTAAAAACCAACTGTATCGAGTTATCCCTTTTCTCTACCAAAAACAATCTCACAAGCACTATTTAGAAATTGTGAAGACCTTCTTGCAAGCTTTTTCTTGAAGGCCATAATGAGATGGCATCTGTAATTGTTGTTATATGGATGTAAGTTCTCTGGAGAAATTTTGAGTACCTTTATTGACACTTTTTATATTAGATGTAAGCCAAACAACTTTATCACCAGCAGAAGAATAAGTACAAGGTCTAAACCCAGATCCTGAATACAGCCCATTATTGCTGGCTGTTTAAACAAAAATTTGCCAATGCTTAGGGAAGCCAAACAAAAAATGTCTCCACTGCTGCTTCTGAAAAGAAAAAAAGGCAACAGCTAATGTTATTACTATCAGAAAAAAGGTGTTTCTGTCAGATAAGGAACCAAGAACACATTCCTCACTAAATCTCTCCATGAGATGCGTAGCCTACGTACCACTGTTACTAACCCCTTGCTCTGTAATCTCTCTGTATATATGTCTAATTTATCAGTTTCTTGTAGATTGTCAGCAGCCTGCTGCCTCCATACCGCCACATGGCTCACAACTAGCCAGGGGGCCAGATTGCCAGACTGTCAGGTAAACTTAACTAACTTTTCTCTTTGCACATAGCTGCATGTACGTCTGCAACTCCCTTCCTCTTCCTTATACAAAAGCTCTTCACTACACTTCGTCACTAACAGCAAACTTCTAACAACTTGAGGAACAGTGATAATTTCTGCAGTGACAGTACAAATGTAAATCATGGCGTGCGTGCACTTATATCCGTGTAAAAATATGGAAAAGAATGCAAAGTTGGATCTTGCAGTCCTCACTTGGTCTTTTTATGCAGACAGTTTCCCAATGATGCCAAAATAATAATGATTTTATTTTGTCGCTAGATAAATTTACATAAATAGAGGATGTTTAATTTTAGGGGTAGGTGTAGGCTTCTCTTTTTGTAAGGTGGTATTTTAAAGGCATTTGTGAGATTTTAGCAGACGCATTTCAGAAAGCTCTCCCTGACCTGGAAACTCTGACCCACCACAGTCAGTTCTTAATCTTGTTGTTAAAAGTAAACTCCTGGTGCCCTTGCTCACAGGTGGTGCAAAGGCTAAATCACACTTCTGAGACTGTTGAGTTAATCAAGGCACAAGAACAAACCAAAGCAAAAAGAGATTACAATACTTTATCTGTTCACAGTATATTCTGTGCATATATTCACTTCTGCCTATACTCTCATTTGAAATAGGTTACATTATTTTCAGACCTTAGCCAGATCTGTAGTGGCCAAGCTGATCTATAGCCCTACATATAACAAAGCTATTTCCCATGCAGCACTGAACTTCACGTGTGTGGAAGCCTGCAGTGATGCCCAGTGGGGAATGTGGGAGGTACAGCTTTCAGGCCGCACATCAGGCTCTGCTGAGCACTAATTTTGTGAGGCACAGGAGGTCTCTCAGTAGCCTTGGAACAGCCACTTGGTTTGTGCCTCTCTCTTACTGCCTATAAAGTGGAAGTCTTATTAACTTCTTTACTATATATGGGTATTATGAAAATTTTACTGAGAAGTTGGTGAAAGCTCATTATAATTGCTAAGTACCAGTTTGGAGTTTTACAGCACACTGAAAAAAAGTTACTAGTTCCATTTAAAATCCTTAAAATCCCTGTGAAGTGGTTTCTGCTGTATTTTAGTTGTTACAACAATTTGAGAATATCACTAGGTGCTTTGGATACATGGAAGTCTTATTTTACCCCTATTTAACTTACCATCACAAAACAGAAGCCTATTCTGTTCCTTCCAGAGCTACTCTCCTGGGGGAGAACATGCTCTACTACCACCCCTGTCTAACTACTAACAAGTGTTTGCTCCTGCAATTTTAAAAATTCTTCTCAGAATGGAAGACCTATCTGATTTACTACTGCTATACATTTGTCTGCAAGCATTACCTTGTTATGCAAATGAACCCACAGAAAGGGATAAGGAGAGTCTCAGGGTTTTTTCTGGTTGTCCCTGAATTTTTCCTCAGTTAGGAAGGACCTCACTAGCTACAACCAGAACTGGAAGTGTTGTTCAAGAAGCCTTTCTTGCCATGTTCCCAAATCAAAACCCTGGTATACAGGGGAAAAAAATAATGATAATTAAAAATATGGTTAATATTTTTTAAAAATTCAGATCAGTCATCCCACAAACAACACACAACATACCTACCTGCACTATTGACTTTCAAATGACTTTTCAACTGATAGTCTTCTGGTGAAGTGAAATCAATGCACTATTTTTCATCTATTTACACTGTTGTTTGTCTCAGCCACATAGCTGCACAGTATCATAAAGCAGTGAAGCATAACAAGAGATTTAATGCAAGTCAGCATGATGGCGTGAGTTACTGAGCGCTTTAAATAAAGTAACTGAAATCTGGAGTAAAAATTGAAGACTTTTAAAGAACTAGTTAGACTTAATAAGGTTCAGATTTTCTAAATCCACTAGAGGAGGAAGACTGGAGCATGTACTGCCCTTCCTCATCCTCTGACAGTCCCTGCTGTTATAGGACATATGCTTTCAATCACACGGTGATGACAAATGAGGCAGATTACACCTCTGCCCAGCCCTGAAGTCACTCATTTTAAAAGAGAACTATGCTTGTTTTTTAAGTCTCTAACATTACTCTTGCAGTAATGTGACCTCTCGGTGCCATTTGACACAGGATTAAACAATAGCTTGTTAAGTCTTGTAATTCACACCGATGTTTTCTGCATTCTGCAATATGGCTAATCATGTTCAAACTAGTTAATATGCCTGACCATAACACAGATAGATTCGCTCTGGACTTTAAGATCAAATACATGAGTTTTCCCTCATCTATTATGTATACTGAATTTTAAATGGGACTTGTGTAACTCTGATTTTCTAGTAATTGTGATTCCAGTGCATAGGCTTTGGTGAACCTCACTGGACAAGCTATGAACAGATTCAAGCCAAATGAAACTCCAGGACACATCTAGTGAATTTATTTACCTACACATCTGTCTGTCTTTTTGCTTAAGTTTGCATATTTCAACTGGAACCTGATTTGGAGAATATGTGAGGACTTTTCTTAAGAGATTTTCTGAGTAAACTGATGCAACAAGGCATGAAAGTCTTGCTCTGTCTTTCATGCATCACCTCAATGTCTAGGAGTATGGGGCAAGCAACCAAATCTGAAAATTACTGGATCATGTTCTCCCTTCCTAGCATCTGTAACTACCTGTCTGATGGACTATATTGGAGAAGACTAAAATATTGGCATCATCCAAAATTAAATAGATCATGGCGGTCTTTGAATCGTATTCAGGTTTGTGTTGAATGCAGTGGAAACCTCCTTTTCTATATTAGAGACCAAACTGTAGACCCAAGTTATCTATGAATAAAAACAACCCCCCAAAACCTGATACTGCAAATGAAATCAATACTAATTTTTAATAAGAAATAATGCTTTTTTTAATATATAACTTTTAATAAGAAATAATGCTTTTACTTCATATATAATAGGAAATAAATTAAAAAGAAGGTAAAATATTACTGCATGCAAAATCGTTGCATTCTGAAAATATCACTGGTCTTTTTATATTTTCCATTGCTGATTTGTTACAGTTACAATCAATGCCAGACAATATTGCATGTGAATGGCATCTTTAAGACAAAGAACAGAGTACTTACTAACACCGAAGGGCTTTGCATGCTATTTTCCAATTGATTTTAGAAATACGTGATTAGCATTTTGAGTGCTGGGGGGAAAAAAAGAGCTGCTTAAAAGCAGACAATAATACTAACACAAAAAATGACACAGACTTCATTCTTCAACTGAATGAATAGATCCCCAAATGATACCAGCATTGAAAGAGAGGTTTACAAAAAAGTCTATTAAAACCACATGTTTTAAAAGCCGCACGTATCCCATGGGGGGAATGTAACAATGTTCTTCCTTATTCTGAGTTAACAGTTTCAGGCTCTTCCATGTCTCTCTGTTGCTTTGTGTTACTGATCTCACCTGCCATCCTCTACTGCCTGTGGCTGTCAATGGGTGTGATAGCTCAGCTCCAGGACCTGCTGCCACCATTACCTACACTGCCATAAAAAGCACACTGCATGCCATGTGTCACTTGCTGATCCTGATGTAATTTTTGTTTATGTACTGCTACGGTAATCTGCATTAATGAACTGGTGGTGTCGTGTTTCTGAAGACAGGGTGGTATAACAGTAGAGTTTTAGCAAAAGATTCAAATCTGCTGGAACTGCAAGTGATGCATTTGTATATGTTGCTGCAAAAGTGCCTGATAACCTTGTAATTTTTTTCTCTTCCTAATACCCCTAATATTTATTATTGATTGAAAGGGGAATGGTGAGACAAAATTTTATATTTCTGCTGTGCATAGAAGTGTGCTTGTATTTCAAAGTGAGAAGCAACGCAGAATTACTATGAAGAGAGAATGAATGTAATTCTAAGCACAGCACTTCCTAATCTGAGTTTAGTCTGGGATAGTTTGTATTGGAGTATTTGCAGTCTGGGCTGACTTTGTACTGAAGGTCAGGCCAAAACATTATTATGGTTGCACGTATTTGTGTAGAGGAAAACCTCCTGTGTCTCAAAGAGGTCCTTTTTCAGGCCATTGCTGTTCATAACTAGCCTTAACCATGGCTATTTCCTCACCAGTCTTCTCCCTCAGGGCATGAACGTCTTGTGTTGCTTATTTTTAAAGCTGGGAAGAATCCCCAAGACAAACACATCTCTGCTAATGAGCAAGGAAAATCTCTGTTGAGTTTTTGCACCTTTCTGACAATTAGAGAAGTCCTTTGGAAAAAGAAATGGGGCATCAAGGGAGGAGAGTAAGGCAGTCTTTGTAGGGTAACATGGCCACCTCCTTGTTTGACTTCCCCAAATGTGCTGTTAAAGTTATAATTCACTTTTATTTCTCTGAAGGACTTAAGACTAGTGCTGCTTCTAAGCCTATCTTGAAAACTTAGGAGGTGCTGAAGCCAGGAGCTGGCTCTTGATGAGTGGATAAGTTTGAGAGTAAATGCGGACCTCTTGGGTCCATCTGCAGTCACCCCTGACACAAACTGATTTGAGTGGAGTAGGCAAAGATCTCACTCAGATCCCTCTTTATATGCTGTATCTGCATGCGGCAGAGTATGACAGAAGAAAAGGATAGTTATAGCCATTGAAAAAATTACTTAGAGAAGACATGCTTGATGTCTTCTCAGAGTGTTTGATTAAACAAGTCCAACTACTAAGCTTGAAGAAAATATTTTAGATTAAATATTTATGGCTAGGTGCTTAAGGTTAGACTAAATCTACATGTAAACTGAGGAGTCATAATCCATAGCACTAAACACTTTGGGACTGACCTACTGGGACAGCTGAGCACAAAACAAAGTTTGTGAGCTCCTCCTGAGCTTCTGTAACCCACTCTCACCCGCCATTTTGCAATCAGGAAACTCATCTTCAGGAGCATTAATGTGAAACAGAATCTAACTTAAGACATGCAAATCTATGATCTTCAAATAAGCCCAGAGGTGCAAGCACTGTATCTCCTGCTGAACTGTAATACCTGTGGATTTGTTGGCATAGTCTCCTAGGCTTCTCTGATTTGAAAATGTGGACATTGCCATCTACTTTCTCAATGGTGATGGTGCACACTTGTTTCTGTTTTCAAGCAAGCTCGATGTTATTTCTTTGTATCCCTAAGCAAATGTTATATGTGGAACTACAGACGTTTTCAGTACCGCTGGCATTTCCAGTGGCATATTTTCAAATACCTCTGGCATTTCAAATTGATTCATTTCCAGCAATAGACTAATTGCATTCCTCCAGCCAACACTCCAAGAGTCTGTGCTGCAGAGATAATATGTAACAGCATGGTTTCTAAAGAAGGAAAACGCAAATTTTCTTGAAGACGGGGACATAAATGATTGTGCTGTGTCATATATCACACTGTTGAGCTTGGAATAACTTCAAGACTGTAGAACATTTGAAGCATTAGGAAAAAACCCTTTTTCCAGACCCGTTAAAGAAGTGGATTTGTTGTTGGCTTTTTTTTTTTAATAAATTGCATTTACTTGCATTCTGTTTTGGTATCTTGTTTTGCCATGTGCTTTCCTTATAAGTTTAATGGCTGTCACTTAGCTTGACATTGGCAAGAAGAGTCGAAGTTCACCCTTTTTAAAACAGCACAGGCCAAGGCTGAGGAATCACATGGGGCTGGCTTACGCTGTGCCCGCAGTGCCTGCTGCAGTGTAGCGTAAACTGCTGAGCTGCCTTTAAATGTGCTAAACCTGATTTCCCGAAGCTTTTCTAGCAGGAGCACCCTGGAACTCTGCAGCAAGAGGTGGGGTATGTCTGTCTTAGCTGTCCCTTCTCTTTGTGCTGCTCGGCTGCTACTTCAGCCCCACCGCCTTTGCTGGAAACTAGTTCAGACCTCTCTGCTCTCTATGACAGTGTACACTATAAATGCACATTTAGAGGTTTAACGGGTGAATGCTGTTATCAGGCAAACTGTTCATGAAAAACAATCAAATGACAAACGTATGTGAGACAACTGCAGAGGATTTAAACAGCAGAAAACCAAAAGAAAAGAGGGCACAAAGCCCCCCACCCTCTAGAAGTGTTAATTACAGACTATGTAATGCTTATGTTGCCTGACAAGGAAGGTTGCACCTTGTTTGTATGGATTTACTAGTAAATAGGTCACATTCAGTAAGAGATAATGTTTTCACAAAGTTCTGAAACCTGATTTCCAGACTGGCACTGTCTTTCTTTTCAAATAATTAATAAGTTGCATATAGAAAATCTTTAATGCTCACATAAAGATGGCACCTGTATTTTTTCCTTCAAATTTGCTCCCCCATTTTGCACATGCATTCACTTCTCCACACAGCGTGTTTCATCAGAGAATGGAAACAGCAATTGTGTACGTGAACTGGCAAGCAGGATATCTGTGCCGCTTCATGTATGCATCCAGCTGTCACTGAATGTGCCTGCACTGAGGATTTTCTTTATGTATCTGAGAATACAGATTGAGAGATGAGGCTTCACCCCCTTTTGAAGTTCATTTTCAGCCCTGTACTATTTACATGCATTTAAAAAGTTTGTCGCGTATTTTAAGCACTCTTTCTCTTTTCTTTTTAATTTTCAGTCCTAATGCTCTTCCAGAAGAGCAGCCACATTCCAGCTCTCAGTGTGCCCCTCTCAACTGTCTCTCTAAGCCTCCTCCTTACCCCTAGTCTTCATATGCAACGTAAGAGAAAATGCAAACGGAGTGGAGTTCACGCAACAAAGGTTGGGGTTGTTCCCAGCAAGCGGGTAGACCATCCTGCCTTGTTGCTGCATTGACAAGTCTGGATTCCTGTCCCCTGCTCTGGCGACTGAGGGAAGGTTGAGAAGAAAAACACAAAGCACAGAGCCCCAGCCTATCAAGAAGACTTTTTATGGTTCCTCTGATTGTATTCAAACTTTGCTATCACAACTAAAGTGTAGTGGAATTTAACATCTCGACAAAAATGTTCCTCCCAGCTGCTTGGCTTTACCTCTGAAATGATGAGAGACTTAAGCCAATATTAAGAAAATTATGTCACAAAAATCCTACCCTCACATTCTCTAAGTTCAGCCATAGGAACCAGTTTGAATTTTCTTTTGTCATTAAGGGTGTGATATTTATTTCTTACTTTATTTGCACCAGAATTTTGTGTTTATAAAATACAGTCTTTTTTTTTGTGAGAGTTGTATTTAATTGATTTCTTTTTTTTTTTTTAAAGCAGAAATAGCTTAAGTGAAGAATGACTGTGTTAATATTAAAAAGAGGCTCGTTGCATTGGCCAGCATGTGGCCAATTTTTATTGCACAAAAATGTTGGAAATGGGTTGAATTGGAATGTTAACAATGACTGTATATTTTGCTGCTGCACTGATATTGTTTATGCACTTGTTTTTTTAATTCCTATTGCATTAGCTTCTGGTTTTGTTCTAGCTCTTCACTGAAGGATAATTATTAAGCCTAAGAAGGAGATGAAAGGATGATGTATTGATTTGTTCTCAGTTGTTTGCTTGCATTGTAATTATATTTTTGCATTTCAGACAATTAGATGACTTGGTGCTGTTTTTTGGGGTTACTTTCTATTTGGTATCTGAGAAAGAAAATCTAAAACAAGTAAAATGCTGTGTGCTAATTAAAAACATTCTTTCCTCCCGCTCCCATATTCAGGATACTAGCTCGAGGCCTTACCCTGAAAGGCTAGTGTGAATGGCGAAGTCGTATGCATTTTGTGTGAAGTATTCTGTGGTGAAAGAACTCACGCAGGTAGGGTTAACGGTGTGGATCAGAGTTCGTAGGACTTTACTGTAGTGCATTTTTTTCCTTGCCAAAAATCAACAGACACAGAACCTTAGCTCATGTCAGTTTATGACAAATACTCAGGTGATCTACACGACGCAAACTCTATCGCAACAGTGCACAGTGTTCCTAGTTAAAGATTCTTTCCTGTAAAAGCTGAGTACGTCTAGGTTTTTTTCTTAAAAAAGTAGTGAGTTTCAGAACAAAACCAAGGAGAGGGGAATTTATTTTGCACAGTACCTGACAGCAAGGCAAGAGGCTAAATAGGGGGTCACGGTTCAGCATCTATGGGCTTCCCCTCTGGTCAGCAGCTCGAAAAAGAAGTCTGCAGTACTGCCTGCCTACCTACTTGTTGGTAACTGTTGCTTTGTCAGGTGGCCTTAATTAATTTACAGAAGAAAGGCTTAGATATTTCCATATGTCTTTATTCCTTCTCTGCAGCATCCATATGACCTACAAGCAGGAAACACAGAACAGCCTAAGGCACAGAGCAGCTGGGGGAAAACAAATTGCTGCAGGTGTGATTGGAATAATTCTTTCATATTTTGCCTGAATCTGAGAAAATTAAGTCAGTCTTCTGTTAGTAACAGTGCTTACCAAATGTTACAATACACAGAACATCAGCAGAGGAAAGAATCGGTGACCACTCAGTGTGCCTAACAGACCATTATTACCATAGTACCAGTAACGAAGGTGCTGTAAATAGAAATACTCTGTGTCATCAACAACGTATGTCATGTAACCTTGGCAAAGCAGCTGAGCTATTGTAACAAAACATTCAGAGTCAGAGTTGGAGAAAATGGGAACAAACTGATGTCCAATTCTGATCAGATCAAATAGACAACACCCGGCAGTGTTTCAACTTCGGTTTCCATGCAGTTTGCATGATTCTTCTCTAATACGTTTACATCGCTATTCAGTATCATACTTAACCTACGTGTTGTCTTGTCATAGAAAACTCAAGTGAAACCTTGTTCAGCTCTATCATAATGTCTGACACTGAGATTAGCTGCTATTGTGATTTTTATTTTTTTGAAAAAACAACATGATGTCTGAGGCAAATGCTGCCTTCAAAAAGCGTCTCAGAATTCCTGACCTTGTCAGACTGGTGTCTGAATATTGCACAGTGGCCACCTCTGCATCCAACAAAGACAGCTACTGTATATTGTTGAAAAGAAGAAGAATTTGCATTGCACTTTGAATATAGTTACTGCAGGCTGCACTTGGAATAGTTTTTCCTATTTTCATATCCAAATCAAATGCATTTTCCCTGAATTTAAGTTAAACAGAAATTCAGTGAAATACATTTACTTTCTATACAGATACAAATTTATTGGAAAAAATGTTGTATCGGAACCTCTGTTTAGAAACATATTTGTTTCCAGTTGTGATTTGCAAAGCAGCTTTGGGAAATGAGAACATTGTACCGGCGTGTCCATGAGATTAAAAGTTATGAAACAGCAAAGAAACAGGTATAGGAATTCGTGCCCCATTTTTTAGAAATAACTGGGTTTATTAAATTTTTTTATTCTCTTAAGCTTTAAATTCTTCATTTCTAAGTTTTCAACTTACATTTTTGTATATGTACTAGAACTTCAGTTTTGGAAATGTAAGAAAACTAGAAACGAACCAACTTAAATGTACAAATGGCTGTAGTTATTGCATTGTAAGGTATAAAACTGTGTAGGTCCCTGGGACAAATTTTGTCAGTTAACCAGTACAAAATAAAATATAGATCTTGAACTTGAGATGATAAACTCTTCTTTATTATACAGTGATTGATAACATACAACTTTGTGAGAGATTTTGTAGGAAATATTTACATGCAGACAAAAGCAGAAACAAAAGCCTGGGTTTTTAAGGTTTACAAAATATTATATTTTGCCCATTTAAAATTAATTTATGATGTGCTGATATATATTCTGATTTTTAAAGCTTAAGAAAAAAAACAATACATATATTTTGTAATGGTTGATGATACTCAGAGAGGATGAAATGTGTCCTACACAGTAAAGAAGCAATTCAAATCCTGCTCTGACTTTCGTATCTGAAATGTGGCTGTCATTCTCTATGATGGCCTTGAAATTTCTTTGGATTTGGAATAGCCTATTCAGTTCTGGGGCATTTTGGTTTGCATTTTATTTTCTGATGTAGTGAAAAAATGTTCCTTGTTCAGTGAAACGATCCACTTTTGGAAATTCAGTTTATAGGAAATATGTATGAAAAAAAAAGAAAAGAAAAAAATAATTTCAATATAAGGGGAGAAAAAGGTTAATAAATACATTGTAAAATGTAATAGTATGGAAAATATATATTTTCTATCAGTCCGAAGACAAATGGAGGTTTTACAGAAAGAGGAAATATTACCATTTTTCATGCTAATTGTGTAGAAGTTTCTGCCTTCTAGATAGGGGCAACAGTGATATTCTTTCTGAATGATCTGATTGACAGGTTGGCATCTCTGTGCTTTCTCCATCCACATTTTTCACAGTAAATTCATGTAACCATAGCTATACAGTCGGGTTCATAGAATGCAACTCTAATTAAGATAACGCTGCAAGTTTTAATGCCAAGATGACTTTCAGTTTATTTTTTACTTAAAAAAAATTGTGAACTTGTTTAAGCCATTTGCCATATTTAAGTGTGAACAGACCGGAGAATACGTTATGAAATATAACCTCACTTATGAAATACGACCTCACCTATGAAGGCTGCTCATGATAATTTAAGTCAGCGGTTAGGAAAATATGACCCAGGCCTCATCACACTGGGGACAACACCCACGAGTCTGGGCCCTTATTTTGATACCAACCTTATCGTTCAGCGTGCAACGCCAAAATCAGTAGTTGTGCCACCAATTCCACTATATCCGAGTTGATCGTCGTCATAAGGTATAGATTTTATCAGCCCTTCTGAGGTCTGTTCCTTTCTTTGGCGGAAGGTGCATATCCACTGAGGTTACAGTAAATTTCTTTCTTTTGTACTTCGGAAATCTTCCTTTGAGAACGGCAGGCACTGATGTTTTACCTTTAAAGTATGATAATTGCTATAGTTACCTCTTTAAAAATTCCAGCCATCACTTTTCTTCAGTTTTCCTTTGCTGTGTGTGCGGTGAGTCTGAAAGGGATATACAGTATTCAGACTTTTTTTAGCCATTAAGGGTTTTTTTTTAATATAATCAAGCATCCTGTGGAAAAGAAACAAAAAAGCAATTGCCTTTCGCCTTCAGGCACAAATACATCGAAATATGCAATGTAAAATGCGTGCATGAGATTCTTAACATCGTGTAGCTTTTCCATATCCATAACTAAGCTAGAAAATTCTTATTTCTTGTGCAATTTGCATAGTCCTCCTGCTAGAAAGGCAAGAGGGCTATCACAGAGAGTCTGTATCTTTCATTCTGAGGTGCATGGCTTAAATCCTTTTTGGATTTTAATCTGTTTCCTGTGGAGTTCTTGAAAATCCCCTTCATGGCAACCAAGTGACAAACTGGCAAAAGGTAAAGGAAAAATCCTGTATTCCATAATTGGAGTTAATGTGCAGGCAGACTCTGGGTGATAGGGCCTTGTCTTTCAAAAATGTCTTTCTACGACGCTCTGTAGTTGTCTTGATTATCATGATTTGCTGTAAAAGAAAGCGTGGAGAAGTGTGTATGTTTTTTCTCAGCATTAGTAAACTGAGTTAAAAAGTTGTTATTGATTATATGGTTATTGGATTTCAAGAATATTTTGGAAATCAGTAAACACAAGCGATTGAGAAAAGTTTCAATTAGACTGGCTTGCTAGCTGAGTTGTTATTTTATCAGCTATGAAGAAGAAATAAGAGTAATCTAGCTTTTCTTTTTTCTTCTGTTCACAGATATGGCTGTGTGTGCTATGCCAGTGGATAAATTAATCCATTTCATTAGTTATTGCCCTATTGATTTTCAGCCCTGTGGTTTGACTGTTAAAAGGTTAACTAACTTGATCCTTTGTAAACAATTTAAAAAAAAAAAAAAGAAAACTGATGTTTTGTGACTTTTGTAATCTATTGAATGTTTCCATTTGCATGATGTTCTGTACCTAACGAACCATACAGATTGCTGTGTTCCTTTCAAAAGAGTTTTAACATTGGTGGAGTTTGTGACGAACAAAAATTTGTATACTGTATGTTTACTGCTGTAATAACTCAGCTACTCCTATGTTGAACTGACATTATGTTGTCCTGCCTTCTTGGGGTTAAATGATGGAGTGTTTCTAGATGGTGAAGAATATAAAAGTATATATGTTCATTTGCTAAAGACTGAATATTGGAAACTCTTCTTGTTGCTACTTTATGCTAAAAGCAAAAAAAGTTAAATAATTCTCATTTCCAAAAATGCATCATTTGTTTTTAAAATCGAAGTAATTCCCATGTTAACCCTTCCTTGTCCTTGTAGACAATCCTAGATTAATGCCTTGTGAGGGATTCATAAAGTCTGTGCTTGTACACGTGTAATATGATCATGCAGTCAAATGGTTGGGAAAAACACTCTAGTGCTGAAGAAAATAATTAAAAGAAGCCAATATACTGATTCTTACATCTTTATGTTCCAATTAAAATTACAGTGTAATGCATAACTGTTCCAGTGAATAAACTGGCCATTTTTGTTCATTTAATTCCATGCTGTCTGGTCTACTTCTGTTTATGCCAGTTTGCAGTGCATTGGCTTGGCTTATACTTTTGCATTTATTTAGTTCTTAAAGATCCATAATTGTAAGTTTGAAAGGTACCAGATAGGAAACTGAGAAGGGAAATCGGCATTAAAGGAAAAGGGAATCAGAATTAAAGCAGAGATGCTTCCTCTGTTTCCTGAGGCAGACATTAAAATAAAGACTGATTCCCCCTATAATGTTTCCAACAGATTTGAGTAATCTCTGAAATGCTGCAAGATCTACACAAAGTCTCAGTACAAGAATGCTTTGTAAATTGTAAATCTCCACCCTCAGGGAATGTGGAAGCAAAGGAAGAGCTGAAGTCGGCATAAAATTGTCTTGGGAGTGCTGTGTACGATACAGCGCACCATACCTGCCTTTTAAAGTAAGAAATGTCTTTTGTCCCTTGTGGAAGAGCCTGGCTCTGACAGCAAGGGCGTCACAATCCTCCCTCAGCAGCCGGTCCCACAGTGGTCCCGGAGCATGGCCCTGGCAGGCAGGTGGCCGCTGCAGCTCCTCCGGTGAACCTCGCTGCTGGCAAGGTCTCGGAGGGGCAGCAAATGTCCAGCTTTTAGAAATGGGGCCAGGAAAAGGGGAGACCCCGGAGGAAGGATTGTGCCTCCATGCCTGCTGTGCTGTTTGACTCAGTGGGAACTATTGGAAGGCTGTCTTTGTTTTTGGCTGGCTGGCGAGGTGCTTTGAATAGTAATGGGATTTGTGCACGGTGACAGAAATGCTGTTACTTGTCTGAGTTCTTCCCACTTCTCTCTTTTCTTCTTTTTTCTCATGTAGCAGGGGGAGGTCTCCCACCTTATCTGTGTTCATTGCAGAAGTGCCTTTGGCATGGTGTTGCTTGATCATTTTAGCAGAAGTTTGACTGCTCAGGGTAGGATTTTCTTACACTTCTGTTCAATTTTAAATTAAAAGACTACCTGAGAATAAAAAAAAGAGAGCAGACTTTTCTTCTGCAGCGTATTTGTTTTGACGGCAGTTTCACAGAGGGTTGCCCCTTGCGGGAATGTTCTCATGGCAAAGTTGATTTGAGAAACTTCTAACCCTTATTGCTCCTTCCCCTTCCTCTATATCATCCCTTCAGCTGGTCCTGTGCAGCTCTCTGAGGGGCAATGGGATGAGTAAGGTCACTGAAATAGCCTGGATAAAAACCAAACAAACAAACAAACAAACAAACAAACAACTCCAAAAATATATGTCCTGTTTCCAAGGAAAATGTCTGTGGAATATCTCCCTTGTTCTGGAGCAGTGGGTAATTTCTGACAATGAACTATTGGTTTTCCTAGAGAAATATGCCAGATGATAATGAAAAAGATCCCGAAGCTAAAGTTTACAGTGACTGCCACTGCAAGTTTCTGGATACCTCCGTTGGTAAATCCTGCAGTTAGGCTTAGAGAAATGCCAAGAACTCCCAGTTATACCTAAAGGCAGCAGGAGCCATAGTTTGACTCTCTTAGCACCGTAAAACACTGACAACTCAGGTTGAGCACATAAAATTACTGCATAATTTTGAACAATGTTGAAACCTAGATTTCATGAGACCAATAATAAGAATGGAGGTACTAATTATGAAGAGGGCCATGTTAAAGGGCCTGACATCCACATCTTCGAGCAGCCTGTGAATGACAGAAGAAAATATTTTATAAATAGAACAAAATACAGGGTGAAAATGGAGCTAAAATAGATAATAACAATAATAGTAACGTGCATCCTGGGAAAAAATATTTGGAATAAAGCCAGCTCTCATCTATTTGTGTGTGCTGAAGGCACAGGCACAACTGCTTTCCTCTCAGTGGAAGATTTAGGTGATTGTCTGAATAAAAGAAGAAAGTCCTAACTTTGCACAAAAATGAGCCTTAATACGACAGTTGGCAACTCAGCAGAAGCTTAATAACCCAGTAAAAAATATTGACCTTTGCAAGAATAATTCCTTCTTGACTAAAGCAGTATATTAGAAAACACACATTTCACTCATTATTATTTGCAAGAATAATTCCTTCTTGACTAAAGCAGTATATTAGAAAACACACATTTCACTCATTATTATTTATAAATTCTCTTATATCATATTGGAGGTATCTAACTTCAGGAATAATGTTTGGTGGCTGGTTTTAGATAAAAAAAAAACAAACTTTTAAATTATTTTTATAATAATACATGATTGAGAAAATGTTTTTTGTGAGATAGCTACATATTAGGCAGAGGGAAAGAAGCCCTTTCATCTCCCTTGAGTGAGTTATCAGGAAACTCTGGAAATAAATAATGCGACAGTTCTGTCCATTTTACTTAATTCATAGGATTCCCTACCTGGGGAGGTCTGTCATCTTTTTAAGTGTTGATTACCTTTGTCAAAGAAATTGATTTTTGCTATTCAGTGCTGTCATATTGGTTAAGGTATTAAAACTGAGGCTATTTACTCAGATTAGGAACATAATATGGAAAGCTACATGAGTACAGAGCTCCCTTGAAGATCAAATTCTGAATGCGGAGGATGTGGGCCCAATATTTTGTTTCTCCTCACAGAGATGGGAAAGGCCTATGATCACAGGAGAAAAAGAGCTACTGTTTTTAAGGCACACAGGCCATCTTCTATCCACCTATACAAGACTAAATGGCTTTGCTATAGCAGTAAGAAACCTCTGTTAGACATAGATGACCTCTGTAAACTTGGATGGCTCAGTGCTGAACCATCCAAGGTAGTTCTTTTTATAGCGATACAGCTTTTTAGTGCTCAAAGATGAAGCAGCAGCTGCCCTTTGTGGCTATATGGATGCTACCATCAGGCCCTAGACCAGGCATCATTAGGTTTTGACCTATGTAGTTCACAGGTGGCTGGGAAACTTGCTTTGACCTGAGTTAATGGACTTGCCATTCAGTTAGCTTCTTTGAAATTTGATTTAGAGAGATCCCTGGGTTGGGGCAAAGCTCCACAGATTTTAGTGTGCTCCATCTGGATGTTGGGCATTCACCTGTGCGGAGCAGATGACAGAACCAGGGGCATAACATGAAGTATCTCATAAAATTTGAAGATGCGGCTGACAAGTGCTTTCATGACCAGCTTGTGACTCAACTTCAGCCATGCAAAACATAAAATTAGAACTTTTATAAATGCACTGCATACAAATACCAGCAATCTCAAAGTCCTACATTACTTAAAAAGAAAATGCCACTGTGAAGCCACCACCGCTTTCAAAGGTTTTTGTTATCTAAGCCAAATGCAAAGTAGCTCTTTTTATCTTCAGAGCACTCTATGCATATTAATTTGTTCCTGAAACATCTTTGCAAAATGGGTACTGTTATCTCTCACCTGCAGATAGACAAATTGAGACTGTGCAATGGGAAAACATCAGCACTCAACGAAGTGAGCCAAGTTTCTTTACATGTAACCCTTCACCTCTCCATGTACGTCCACCCTGCACACACCGGAACACCAAAGTGGTTTTTAGCCCATGCGGTTCATACCTTGCTCCAGAACCTGCATTGCTCGAGTGCTTGAGTTGGTTCAGAGGCCGTTCCCTATTTCTGCAGTGCTAATAGATCCTTGCTATAAATAGTGGAGGTTTAACATCCGCTTTCTGGTTTTAATTTCCTTAGACCGTCTGCCAGGCCTGTAAACCAAAAAGCCTATTTGACACACTAGGCCCAAGATGAAAACACTGCCTAAACATGGGAAAACTTTTCTTCCCCAAACAATGTTACCCCAGTGAAACATGGATGTTCTTTTTTTGGTATTGGATTTCCTTTACAGTGACTGCATCCTTTTAAAGACTGTGTTAAAAATAGTGAATATAAATCTGTGACAGAGACAAAATTAAGATTCTGAAGTTTCTGAAGTTTCATACTCCTCATCTATACAGTTATGCTTAGTGCTATTTATGCTTGGATATAAAAGCATGGCACATTTCAGTATGGTAAAGTTACAGCCATTTGCAGTGCATAAGGCCACGGATGTATACTCTAAATCTTGCTTGAAGTACTGAGTTCTAAAATTAGACAATGTTAGATCTCTGGAGGTAAAAATACATTTTAAAAATTATAAATATGAATGGAATGCTATTTTTGAGATTTGGGATACAAGAAAGAGTTTAAGTAAGTGGAACGGGAGCAACATTTATATCCTTTTCACAGCCTTTGCTCCAAATAATCACATTTCAGCTCCAAAAGATCCAAGGGAGTCTGTGGAATGCAGAACAGAATGAAGGAAAACAAGGGTGCATGAAGCTAACTTAGAGGAGTCTGCAAATGCAGCAACAGCTTTGAAGTGTCTGTGTTTAAAGTCACTATAAATTATTGAGAAGCATGCTGAAACCCCAGTGCATGTACCATATGCCTCATTAGGAGAAATCTTAAGTACCTGACAGCTTGCTTTTTACAGTAAGGAAAAGAACCAAAGTTAAGGGAGCATTGCAGTATTGAGACCAGTATAGTCACCTCCACAGAGCTGGAAGTAATAATTACATCCTTCTTTTCACAACATGTTTTATCAGCCAATTGCTCTCCAGGTGTTGATTTGTTAAGGAGAAAACCAAAACATTTCACTTTGCTGTTTAGGTAAGCATTCATAGAGAGACAATGGTTAATATTTAATGTATATATACAGCACTTTAGCAGTACACGGCTCTTGAAACAAAATACGATGCCCTACGTCATAGCACTGAAGAAGGAGAGCGGAGCTCAGGCTTGGCATTGGGAATAACTGCAAAGCAATGGCAAAAGAGCACTTTGTTTCATGGTCACACATTTCCATGCGGATAGAGCCCCTGCTCCCTGCTGAAGCCCTCCCCGGAGCTTGTGCACGGGGAGCACGCCAGAGGAACAGCTCATGGCAGCCACCAGCTCCTTCCACACAAGCTGTCATCTTTTCCCCAGGAGTCACCACCTCCAGCACCTCACCGGGCACGGGCCCCTCTGAGAAAAGGGAGAAGCTGCAGGGCCCAGAAGAGCTAGGGCTAGGAGATGGCTGCTGCCACCATCAGCAGATTAGCACAGCCCACCAGCAGCTCCCCACTGACCCCTTGGAAAAGCCCACCAAGGATCTTGCTGGCACATGTTTTCCTGTCAGGCCACAAGGAACTTTTGGGCCATACCAGTAGCAGCTTTGCCTCATTTAAACAATTTTCAAAATTGAATTTGGCAAAAAGCTAGAGAGACTATTGATTTTGGATGTGGGGTGCACCTAGAAGAGTTGTCCCTCCCACGCTGGGAATCAGACCCTGCTAAGATGTCTCAAACAGGGACCTTAGACCATGTTTTTTTAACTTTTTTTTTTTCATAGTGGCTGTTGGCTGTGTCTGCAGAAGGAAAGAAGGAACAGGAGGAGAGTAGAACATTTTCTCAAGCATAGCTTGCTTTCTGTTTCCGTTTTACTAGCATGGCTTTGTGGAGGTTTGTTTTCACCTGTAGTTAATCCAAATCAAAGCGAAAGCATTGTTGCTAATGGTATCTAAATGTCTGACAAAAATTGGATAGCGGGAAACATATTTCATTAACATTTGGTTGTGATAATGAAGAATAGTCTGACTTCTAAAAGCAATCAGTCTTTGTTAAATTAATGCCACTCTGCAAGACTTATCTAACAAAATTGATTAAATAGCAATTACTCCCTCTAAGCAGCAATCCTTCAGTAAAACTAAGGGATATGTGTGATAGCTTTATCTCAACATGATTTCAATAAATTCCAAGAATTCGCTTGCAATAGACAAAATGCTACTGTGCAGCAAGGAAGGGGTAAGACAAAATTAACATGGAGGCGGTACATAGCAGGAATGTTTCTTCCTTTGATTATCATAGTGCTGTTCTTGCAGAGCTACATGTTAGCACTCACTGAGAGGGGATCTCATCAACGCTTATAAATATCTAAAGGTTGGGTGTAAAGAGGATGGGGCCAGACTCTTTTCAGTGGTGCCCAGTGACAGGACAAGTGGCAACAGGCACAAACTGGAACACAGGAAATTCCATCTAAACATGACAAAAAAATTCTTTACTTTGAGGGTGACAGAGCACTGGAACAGGCTGCCCAGAGAGGTGGTGGAGTGTCCTGGAGATATTCAAAACCTGCCTGGATGCATTCCTGTCCAACCTGCTCTAGGTGAACCTGCTTTGGCAGGGGGGTTGGACTAGATGGTCTCTGAAGGTCCCTTCCGACCCCTACCATTCTGTGATTCTGTGATCTGTGTGGTAGAGAAATAATCCCTGACTGTAGGTGGTATAAATAAGAGCCTTTATTACAGTGGCTGTAATTGGACAAAACCTGCTGCTGGGTAGTTCCCATAACTACCTTTGATAGGGCCCAAAATGACAACAGGGGGAAACGGATCAAACACAGCAATGTTCCCTCTTACACAGTCAAGCAAAATGGAACAGAGATCTATATCAGAAGCATTGCCTGGGTGAAAAGAAACTGTCATGGATTTTCTCCCGAGGGCCACCTACCTATTCTTTTTTGTTCCAGCAGTTAATACCTAGGATTTGTCCAACCCCCCCGGACTGTTTGTCATGTGTTACTTCTGATGTTTGACTCCTAATTCATACTGTTGGCCCTGCAGCTCCTTCTCATGGGGAAGTAAAGCCATTTCTAAGATACGGTGGGTTGTAGGCTTCTCGATGGGGAGTAAATAACAAAAAAGCTGGGTGCATTTTTTCATGTAAGCCAGCGTAATGCTATAAATTCAGAGTCCGCACCCTGTCCTGACACACGCACTGGGTGCTGCACAGGGAACAAGCATCAGGCTTGAGTCCCTCTCATCTTTGTAAGCCACTCCCCAGGCTAAGAGGCCAGAGTCTGCAGCCTCAGGCTGAAAGTAACATTATGCCTTTGAACGCTGGCTTCTATGTTTGCCTGCTGATTTAACCGAGGTTAAGTATCTGCCTCGCGTTTGGTTGCTTAGTCTGGGTATCTCTGTTGCACACACTGCAGCTGCTTTGTGCATTGTAACTGCTGCTGCCATCGGAAGAGACTTTTCATCTGAAATATGCATGAGGGCCTGAGATAAGTGAGATTCTTCTCTAATCAGTATCCTACTCTATCGTTTGCTATATCGGTTCCTGTTCTTCATTATACTTCCCTGCTGGCAGAACTGGTTTGTGGGTTATACAATATGCAGTTCACGGAAGATTCAAAATGTATGGTGAGCTGTACCCTAACTTAGGCAGGACTTGACTTGGTTAGCTATGTATTTAAGTATGGATTTTCTACATTACAAGCTGCATTTTAATTTCAGTTTTTATTTAGAGTTTCATATCTAACAGAGAATGGCATTTTTCTGTCAGACCTCAGAGAAGGTACCATCCAAAGTAGCTCTAAATAAGCTAATGTTTGTAATGTTTAGAAACATTATACATGTATTTTTGTTAGGTGATGAGTTCATGCGTCTTCTTTCTCAGGGTCCTGTACGTTAATGCTCTAAAAATATGTCACTAGACAGATTTAGTGTGGGGAACAGCACAAGGCGGTACTCAGAGAAACCAAAGCTAGAGGCCATAAACTGAATCCAGGAACAGATTTATTGGTAACTTAGAAGAAAATAAAGTTAAACTCCAGCAGAAATAAAGAAACTTGACCAGAGGCAACAACAGAAACAGTCTCACTCAAGGAGTTATTTAAAAACAAGTTTTCTGAAGGCCGTTTCCATTAGGAGAAGAAAAGGTTAATACAAAGAGGTTTACTGGGGGAACAATGGTTTACATACAAAGTGAAGCATTTGTTTTCTCACAAACTAAACAAAGATTGCCTATAAAGTCCTGTTTCCCTGAATGCTTTGGGGCTCCAGCAGCATGAGATGAGTGTCTGCAAGCCTTTCACATGCCAGAAGCGCTCTTTCAACTTTTTCTTGAGGCTAAACCTTGCCAGCTGTCCTTGCCTTCCTTTTACACCTCCCTGTGCTTCCATAGTGTTCCTGTTGTTCCTCCCGCATGCAAATAGGTATCATTAAATCAAGTCTCCACCACTGCATTTCTCACCACCCCCACGGAAAGTTTTGGAGCCAGATGGCCCAGCGAGTGCCCACACTTGAACGGGTTAGCTGTGGCTTACTGCTTCCCTCAGTTCCCATACAACAGAGGGGTACGTAACTCTTCCCACGTCGCCTAGGGTGGGAGGTATGCTGCAAGGCTTTTATTCAAGTAGTGTCATTTTCTGACCTTCATATATTTTAAGCAGAATTGGCAGCACTGTCTATGTTTAAGCTTATTCAGTATTTTCTGTTCTCGGATCCCATCTCCAATTATTACACAAAATTTTAAATCATTTAGAGTGATGTTTTCCAAGATAATATCTATCTCAGATTGACTTTTACACTTAAAAAAAAAAATGTTTTTTTTTCTCTTGCTGACATTGCCAAAAGACTCTCTGTCTTTCCGTGGAGCTGGAGAACAAGAGAGATTGCGAGCTGTGTATAAAAAAAAAAGGAGGAAGGGCATGCCAGAAGGGGCGGCTGGTTGTTACCCTGTTAAAGCAGGCAGAATGGACCCGTTGCTGGTGCACAGCAGTTCAGAGGCAGCTTGAACCAGCTGCTCCAGGTCTGTGCTGTAACTTACTGAAAAGAAAAGAGACAATAAACTACTGAGAAGCCCGTACCGCACTGCAGCGTACACATGCTCTACCATGAATTTACTGCCTGCATGAATTTCTTCTGTCACAGGCTGTTGCCTCACTGCTTTAAATATATCAGTGTGCTTTGGGAGGATTTTCTCAAGAAAATGAGCTTTTGTTACTGCTCTCCTGATGCCACAGAGTTGTCACGATTCTCTTTTCTGAGGTGACCTTTATTTTCCAGAGTGACATTGCAGTAAGTTGCCACTTACTGATAACATCACAGAAAACAAAATTAACATAGTTGCTACCATTTGGTTGGGATTTATGGGGTGTGTGCATTTGCCCTTGCTTCCTTAGCTGTTTTCCTTCCAGGAGCAGAGCTCTGCGTTTAAAAAAGCAAGTACAAAGTTCAATAATAAGTGATAATTATGCCTGGCTAAAGATTGGCCATTGTGCAATCGGTTAATATTTGGGTTAATCTCAGTTCAGTTAGAAAGAAACAGAGAAAGCCCTTCTATTTTCAATCTTACTTTCATTCCCATAAGCTAACATTGTGTATTTTACAACTGTATTGACATCTTGGACAACTTTGAACAAATCACCTCCCATAATACCTCATTTTCCTCCCCTGTCAAGAGAGGCTGATACTTCCTCCTTGGTGAAGTGTTTTGAGAATTATTAATGAGAGGTTCTCTACCTCACTTGCTCTCTCCTTGTTTAAATCAGTAATACTAAAGATTAGCCAGTACTAGAATTGGTCTGAGTCCAGAGGAAGATTTAAATGCACGCCAGTGTTCTGGAATAAGATTTTTATCTGAGTGAGTTAATGATTGATCCTTGCTACACATCCATGAACTGTACGTAGCTAAAGTTTACAAGAACCTCTAGCTCCTTGCAACAAAGTCAGCAGGTACTAGCACTCTTTGTAAGATAAGTATATTCATCTCCGTATGCCCATCCCAGGTCAGGTGAATGAAGTCAGGAAATAAATCAGTCTTTTACCTCTGAGTCACTGCCTTTTTTGTATGTTTGCAAAAGTAAAAGCCAATGTTTGCAATTGCAAGCACACAAATAAAATCCAGGAGGTGATCTGACTGCCTCATTTTTAGTGGGAAATGAAAGGCGTGGCTGTAAGATATCAACTGTCTTCCAGAAAAGTAAGATTTCACAAAGAGACCAAAAGAGTGAGATCCTTGGCACGTGGTGGCAGATGTCCCAGCTACACCAGTTCCCCCTGTGCTCATTGCTGACCTGCTCTCTTACACTGAAAGCAGAAGACCCACTCATTCAACTTCTGCCTCGTGATCCTTTGCTGCTGCATCTGTGGTATGGGTAGCAGCACCACGGTCTCTCTCTGCTGCCGTGCCTCCCATGGGTCAGACATGCCTGGTGCCTCACACAGGTGGTCCCCTGACATCAGGAGAAAGTGTGTTACCATCGGGTCCTGCATGCCAAGGAAGCCCGCTGGAAAGGACTCAGCAGGAGCCTCACACCATAGCACAGGACTCTGGAGGCAGGTGAAGCCCCATCACATGATTCCCTCGTGCAGATGTGGTCATGTTGCATGGGTGCTGTGGGTGCTAACGAAAGGTATCCTCAACCCTCGGGAGACAAGGAGTTGCAAAGTCAGCAGCTTGCCTGAGCAGTCCATAAAATCTTATTGCTGATGATGTAAGAGCATAAGAGTGCCCGTATGAGTCAAATGAAAGGTCTCTCTTGCCCGCTTCCCAACTCTGACAGTGGACAAAAAAAGATGTACGAGCAGAGCAAGCACAGAGAGGTACTTCCCCAGCATATTCTTCCAGGCTCCAGCAACTCATGGGCTTCCTGGCAACTGAAGATTGTGTTGGACTCCAATGCACGCTCTCTCTTTTGTGAGGAAATACTCCAAGTTTTGCTGATGGCAAATCATTTATGAAACAGGAGGCCACCTTTTAAAGAAGCCCTAAAACCTGGGATTTCCAAACCCCAGGAAATCTCCACGTAGTAGGAGCACCACTTCGCAACTGGTTTGCCTCTAACTGCACCACATCAAGCTCCCTGACAGACTCAAGAGCTGTCGCCCTGCGTACCACAGACTGCTGCTACCCACCCTCATGGTGGCACAGGTGGACGTGTTCTGCCTCCAAACATCATGTCCCAGTTAAGCAGGTAAATAGGTGCTATACATATATTAATAAACCTAATCCCGGGTTTTACAGCAGCATAGTCTTCTGATTGCCCTCCTCAGTCATCATTGATTAAAATTTAGAGAAAGAGAGGCAATTGCTTTGGCCGGAATGAACCATTTTAGCTGGAATTGTTATTGATGCAAGTATTGCAGCTCCATCCCTGGCATCAAACCCCACTTTTAAGTGCTAGGACTCAGATGTCTTTGACAATTTTCTTGTCGGAAAAGGAGAGGGGGGAACTGCATTACGGCCAACTTCTTTTACATACGCCAATAAATCTCACAGGTATATTGTCTACCCTGCCAGGGAAGGCATTTTGGAGGTTAACAGTGGGAGAAGGCAGCACAGGAGGACGGTGGGGCTGGGCGTGAGAGGGGCGCGGCGGGGTTAGACAGGGACCCCCCCGCATGGCCAGGGCCGGGGCCCGGCGAGGCTCAGCTCCGGCCGGCGGGAAGCAGACC
>VYZM01005622.1:121562-145980 GCA_013398915.1 Dromas ardeola | reverse complement strand
GCTCTCGGGGTGGGGGGGGAGGGGGGAGCCCGCCCGGCCCTCGGAGTCGGCGGCTCGTACCCTCAGCCCCCGGCTCGGCACGAAATGTTCCGAAGTTGTACTTTTAATAGCTCTTGGGCTGGCAGTAAGGCAGTCTCCCTCCTCTGACAGACCCACGCCTGCCTCTCCCCGGTGCCGCTTTCTTTGCCCCCTTCGGAGACACAGGTGCGTTAGGCTTGTTCGACGTGTTATGCTTCAGAAGGCAGCTGCTACGGCATTAACGCAGAGCTATTAAAAGGGGAGGTCAGTTTGGGCTGGTTATCTGCGTTACCTTGGCCGTGCTGTAAAAATAAGCCACCATAAAATCCAAACTTCAGAAAGCTGTGGCTTGTGAGCAGGCTAACGCGCACACCCATTCCTCTGTCTTAAACGTTGCGGCTCTGTGACGTGACAGCAGGTGTGACACGCCGCACTCATGCTTGCGGTGTCACAGCAGCTTGGTTTTGTGGATGTGGAAGGGCAAAGCTGACGAAATAAAGCTTGAAACCTCTGACATGCACTTGTTATATTGTTGGGAACGACAACATGTCAAATAGAAGGACAGGATGTTTTGCTCGGGGACTGTCTTTTAATGAATTCCTGGGCAAGAGGTCTGCTTAATTTAACAATGAGTATGTGCAGGTAAGAACAGACTATTCTGATGCTGTTCATAGTGCGCTTTATTTTAGCTTTAATGTGTAGTGACTTCGGATATGTGCCTGAACCCACATTTTTTTATTGGTGGTGGGATTTTTTTTTACCAAGGCTTTTACTTGCATGTTTACATCAGGAAGGAGGAATTCGCAGCTGTATTCGTAGACTTAATGGATTTCATTCTCCTCTAATAGAGATGTGATTACAGCGGTGACCCGTGTTTTCTGTTAGTTTCTACTTTAGTTTCATTAGACTTCTGCAGTTGCTCACTGTTACCTTAGGCTCCTTGTTAACAGTTTCATACTCATCTACAATCTTTTGTTGTTGCTCTTTTCATCTGTGCACACACCAACTCCACTGGCTGTGGAGTAATATGTGGAGTAAATAAAAGTAAACTTTTATTTACTACACACATGTGCAATGTGTAGTTTTTCAGTGTGAGCATTCTTCTTGTGGCTTTTGGGTGGCAGGAAGGTTGCGAGGGCCATGACAGGAGCAACATGCTGCTTATCAAATGTCCCTGCTCTGGAATAACCAACTTCATGCTACTTTCTGGCATCATGATTGCTAAATATGATTGCAATATTGAAAAAGTCACAAAATTTAGATAGGAAATGAAACATTAAGATGTGGGAAATAAAAGAGAGACTTGGTGGTGATTTTGAGCTTTTCTAATGTAGGTGCATAAATCCTTCCTTTTTTCATTCATAATCCATTTCTCCAAGAAACTGAGGTGAAGAAACCTTGTGTATACAAGCAATTTCTTTTCTCATAGTGGGACTTTGGCTCCCTATCCACTCCTCCTGTTGGCAGCGGCCACTGCGGCATGTCCTGCAGCTTCATAGCCTCCCTTTCTGCACTTTGCAGTCAGGATGCTACTGTGCTTGCTTCAGTTGCTGATAAAAGGTGATCAGACTGCCTTGATTCTGCAAGTATAAACTTTAGTCCCCAGGTGCAACATAAAGCTGGGTGTGTTCTTTTGCCTATCAAAAGAGAAAATAAATGCAGGTGTTTACACTTTTCTGGCTTGCAAAATGCTAACTGGGTTTTAAAGTTTGGTGGGTTGTTTGGTTTTGGTGTTGTGTTTTTGTGTTTTTTTTTTTTTTTTTAATGCAGGAGTCTATTCTCTGCCAAGTTTTGTGAAATGCGGTAGTTAGTTATGATACTGCTTGGGGACAGGACTCTGGCAATTGGCTCAAATCTGTATCTGGAAAGCAACTGGAGAAACTAGATGTATTACATGAGCTATATTTGCCTATAAATGCACTAGAGAAAAATCTGGAATATGTATATGGCAGGCATATCAGAACTCTTCTCACACTAGTAAATTTTATGTTAATTAGTGAGAAGACTTAGACCTATTATAACTCCTGTACACTCAATAGTTTCCTCAGAGCCTTTGGCATGGGCCTCATGAAGTATCACAGATTTTCTGTGCTGGGAGACAGAAGGTCTGGAAGTATTTCCATTCTTACTGGTGTTTGAAAAACTTCTAATGCTGAAGTGAGCTACTTTGATTACAGCATTAGAC
This sequence comes from Dromas ardeola, assembly GCA_013398915.1. Lineage (NCBI taxonomy): Eukaryota > Metazoa > Chordata > Aves > Charadriiformes > Dromadidae > Dromas > Dromas ardeola. Next base: position 143,777 of record VYZM01005622.1, on the reverse strand, counting down.
TTTTGTTGTCCATTGCAATCTAAGTGTCTGACTTCGAACAGAAAAATCTTTCTCCTCTTCAACATACTATAGTCAAAGTCATTCAGGTTCATTGTTATATGCAAAATTGCAGTTGACTTTTGTTAATATTTCAGTTTGAAAAAGCTTGGTGTGTTTAACTACCTACAGGACAAAGCAAAAATTACTTCCTGTTAGAAGTTGACATTAATTTAAAGGTTTGGACAAAAGAGTACTTGAATCTTTGGGGATGCTTTAAAATGTCTGGAAAATGTCAAGGCTGGTAGCTGCTATCTGGAGACAGTTTAGAGAAGAGCCTTCAGTGGAGTAGCATGATTAATAATCTGTTTTTGAAGGGAATAACTAATGTGGATTTGGTGTCTTTTTTCTGCTAAACTAGAATTCAGAGTTGATACTAACTCAAATCTTTACTTCAAATGAATGTTAACTCAAAGTCTGCCAAGAAGCAGGTGTAGGCTGGTGCTTGCTTGTTCAGCACCTTTCACAAGCCAAGAGCTCTGCAAAGTGTGAGCATGGCAGTACTTTGATTCTGCATCGGATTAAGCTATCCGAGAAGGCTGTATCTCCACTTAGTTGATGTGATTTAGCTGTGTAGTGGAAACATAGCTCAAAACACAAGGACACAGTAATTCACTTTCATAGCAAGGAATAGCTTCTTCCAGCTATCAGTACGGTCATCTCTGTCCCTGGCTGCACATAGACTAGGTTAACTTTTTGTGCAGTTCAAATCTTGTGCTGGTTTCTTGGCTTTGTTCGCTTAAGTGCAAATTTACACCCTTTCTGGACTGTTCTCTTCTGTTCCTTTTTCCCTAAATATATGTCTGCTGGCATTGTACTGTATATTGGCAGTCTCAGACGTTGCAGTGTGCCTCTTGGGGAGCTGAGGTAATTTGCATTCAGGACAGCATTCACTGCAGCAAGGTGTCTGCAAACACTGACAGGAAAAAAACAGTTACCTGCCGCTACTGTTGTATCTCTGCCTGTTAAATGGATATGATTTTATGGGATTATGTTAGCAAAATTTCAATAGTCTTTTGGGTTTGCATCTTGCAGTGGGAGATAACTAAATGAGAGTCGTAATAGCATGCTACGCTAGTCTATGAAAAATGTCTTTATCGTTCAGGAGTTTATTCTTTAAAAGCTTGAACAACTATGCCTTGCCCAATAGTTCTTCATTGTTGTTGGTTTTTATTTTATTTTTGAAAATAAAGTAATGAACTTTGGGCTATCATTTTCCTTGCTCCTGGCTTTGTGTTACCTGCTGCAATTTGTTGACTGGTCTGCAGTGATTGAAAATCTGATTCATATACAGTGCATTCAGGGAAAACCTATATGATCATTAGGGCTAATCTAAGCAGCTGTTGGAATCTGTAGATGCACTAGAGACCACCATGAAAGAGAACTAGTTGCCTTGCATGCTTTCCTGATAAATGCAGGGTTTTTGAAAATTTTCTGAAGTTGAGATTTACCAAGGAGTGCTGATACTTGAAAATACTGGGAGAGGAAGGTTAGCATATAGGAAATGGCTTTTAAATAATCCTCTCCCCTCAAAAATGAGGGAAAGTAAAGTATAAAAAATTGCTTTATGCAGAACTTGCATAAAAATACATTTTCCTGTCTGTTATTAGAGAGCTTCCTGTTTCTGTGCGCCAGATTAATCCCATGTGCCTCCTACTGAAGCAGATGTGTTGTCTGAAAGTGCCAGGAAATGGAACTTAGCTTCCTGAATATAATTTTACTATTTTCTTATTCCTTTCTTCCCCTGCTTCTCCTCCAGATATTTAGGATCAAAATAATCCCTTTAAAGCCAGTAAGTGTACTCTTTGGTTCATAGACTATCCAGGAAAGTCACTTGTCTGGATATCTTGGGTTGGTTTGGCGAGGCCCTTCCCAAACAACGCCTACTTTATCCAATAATTGTTGTTGGTCGTATAACACTGGCTTCCCGGTGGTCAGGATGGTGATTACCTTAAATAAATTAGAATTTGTATTCACAACTGCTTGACTTGCCAATGACAATACACAAAGGGTTTCAAAGAAGAGTTAGAATTTGATGGGAATTTGCTGAAAATAACATGTCTGCTCTTTGCTGGAGAGACTTCTTTAGAATATACCGCGAGAGGGCAAAATTGTGGAGGTGCTGGTAAATACCATTGCTGAAGTGCTCTTTAGGCATTGTTGAAATTGGGAAAGTAACAGCTTGCACACCCAAAGCAAGTTAGTTTGTTGTACAAAATCACAGGAGCAGGTTGCTTTTGCAGATTAATGATTAAATACAGTTGGGAGATTTTTGGATTGGAAAAGGAGAGCTTGCTTGAGGAACGTGTTACTTTGGGTGACCAGTAAAACACAAATATTGAGACTCTTCATTAAAAAAAAAAAGTAATGATTTGCGCTTGGCTATTATTTTTTCCCTTGTCCGTCAATACCTGTGCTGCTTAAAATTGCAGTTGTCAGACTTTTCACCTGCTCCTTAAGTCATAGTGAGGGACTATCCCATCTCCCAGCATTTCAGTCAAAATCCCATTCATAGCTGGGCAGTATTTGTATCTGTTTGCTAGTATGTCTTGGGTACAGTGTGATCTGTGATAAAGCATTCCAACTGATGTATTTTGCACTGTTATGTCTTAAAGTAGCGTTATGCATTTGCTTATAAGACAAATTATCTTCCCAGGATGAAGGATTTGTCAGCAGGAAAGGAAAAATACGAAGCAAGCAAATTTTAAAATAAGGTACCTTGGGATTTTTCCTCCAGTTCCGCTGATGCTGGGTAGATTTTCTTCAAAACGTTATTGTCAATTCAATATTTTAATCAAATTACTGACTGCGAATCTTGTAGCTGAGTCTCCTTTTTCTACGAGGGAAAAAAAACGTCTTTCCAGTATGGAATATTGTATGTAATATCTCTCCTGAATATAAGGCAATCCAGGATGAATAGTTAACGCTTAGATGATCAGAATGATTCCTTCCATCGTGGTAAATCTATGAATAACCTTTGCCTCCAGCTCTTGATGGTCAAAACATTTTAATCAAATGTGTAGCTGTGGACAGCTCGATATATTCAGGCAAACTGGATCAACAAACTCCTGTATTTCTGACAAGAGGAGAGAGAATTCTGTTTAGAGAAGGTATCTTCAGAGCGGTAGTTTCGTCAATAACCCAAGCAAGTGAAAGGACAAAATCAAAAGAGAAAACTTTAATGGTCTCTTGAACTCACTGCCTTGGAAGAGGCATTTTAACAGAGATGGCTTTAGCAGAAGAAACAACTTTTGATATTAATGTAGGGAAGGAAGGATGGGGCTTTGCTGAAATGTTGATGAACCCAGTAAAAATCAGAGATGTGGTCCCAGCGCACAAATACACAACAGTAAGGCAGTATCAGAAGATATGGAGACATAAGTAAAAGCAGAAGAGAAGAAAAACTAAACTGCTACAGTAGTCTTCAAAGCCAGACATGTAAAGAAACGTATTTTTAATAAGTTTCAGAGCAATTTGACACCTCTGATTACACTGAAACTCAGCAAAATGGAGCATAAAATGGATTAAAATTGGAGGCAGAAGACACAGAGTTGAACGTAGGGCAGAGCAATGAAGTAGTGTTAGTTACTAAGTATTAATGCTAAGCGTGTCACAGATGTTAATGTAAAATATGTTAAATAGCCTGGAAAGAAGGAAAAGCGTAGTGGAACTGTAATGCGAGATGTGAAATCCTGCAATTTATTCCTGACTTCTGAACAAATGTTGTCTTGCAGCAGAGATGATTAAGCAGCTGATTTACAGGTCTCGCCTTCCCCTGGTGAGTAACTGCAGGCTGACGCCCTCCCTCTCAAATAGATGCTGGTGTGCCCAGATGTAGATGAGGAGTGGGGAGAGATGATGGTGACCAATGATTAAAAATAATCATGTCTGATTTAGTGGTTGGATTTCTTCTGGCCGCCTCAAAAGATTTGGCTTTTTATTAGTTGAACTTGTGACGTTTCCATGCTAGACTTTTGGTCCTGGTGGTCGCTGTTGTGACCGAGTCCTCACGGTAGGGACTTCCAGCCTTGTAGCTGTATAATTACCTTGTAACTCTGTCTGGCTCCTGCATACTTGACACCTGTGGGGTCAGAGTTGCGCCTGAGCACTAGTCCTGCGGTACCAGGGCTGCTGGTGGCCCTGCTGCGGGTGGCTGTCCTGGGGCCCTGGTTTAGTGCCACGTGCTTTCTCTGGACCAGCTGAATTCTTGATGGCACTTCCGTGTGATGTCTCTCTGGGGACCTCGCAGGACCTGAAGGAAAAGACAATAGAGAGGTTTTTAATGTCATCTTCGGACATATCCTCTGTGAAGCACGAGAGGCCTCGATCTGGAAAACTTGAGAGCAGATCCTGCTCATACCCGGTAGCTTTTGGAGGTAGAAGAGGGAGGGAGGGAGTGCAGAGCTCCCTGCCATTGCTCCTGGTTCTGGCTGAGGATCCTGATCCAACCAGTCTCTGTTCCTTGCAGAGACTGTTTAGTCTTTAAGCTCCAGCTAGTATGCCGGGGTAGGGCAACTTTTTATTACGTTACTTAAGGGTTATATTGGTAGCTCTTAGCTTCCTACTTGGCTGAGGCATTCAGTTGCTTAAGCTGCTTCAGAATCCTAGGTTCTCTTCTACCATGAAACAGGTATTTTAAATCAAAAATCAAAGTTATGGTCTACAGCAGACTTAAAGAAAACCCCTATAAAATACCTGAACTGTAGAATTGTTAAACCAAATAATATTTGAAGATAAGTTTCTTTTTAGTGTTTTGCCTTGTATCAGAAGGGCTTGATGACAACTTCTTGCAGTGAGTAATCGGAGTGTTTTTCCTCTTTGCTCTCATGTATCACCATTCACTGTCTTGTCTGTGACACTTCAGTTTCTTAATTGAATATTAATATATGCATTGTTTGTATTAACAGGAGCAATTGAATTAGGAAATGAAACTTACTGGCTAATTACATTCACCTTCTGAACTGGTGATTTAAGAATCAAAACAAAGTTACTGATAGAGAAAACATAAATTGGTTTTCATAGAACTGAAACTTTTTTCAGTTTTACGCAATTACACTGCTAGTCTTTTCTTCAGTTGACTCTTGCCAAAATGTCCCTATCTTAATACAAGCATACTGTACGTTCCTGTTCATTCAATCTGACATTAACTTCCATCATTAAGAAACTACATTTCACCTGGAAGGTAGAATCCTTTTGTACTTCAGTTATTCTCCTATAGGCTAGCAGTACAATGGCATTCAAGAAAGTTATGCAGGATTACAGGCACCTGGGGATGGTTTTCAAGAGTTCTTGGGGATCCTTTTTATTTGCCTTTTGAGTGCCTATTATTTCTTAATTCTTAAAAAAGAGAGAGGACTTTTATGTCTTCAAAACAAAAGCATTCTCAGGTGAAAATGTGATTCTAGGGGAGGTTTTGCAAAACACTTGTTTTTTGTGATACATTCAATAAAATGAGAGTTGCTATTGGTGCTTAAAAGTATTTATCACTTGTGTTTTCACTTATTTTAATTCTAAATACAGAACTGTGAGTTTTATTAAGATGCATTTTAAATTTGAAAGCAAGTTGCATTTATTTCCTACGAAAAATAATTGTCCAGTTTAGAAAATAGAGTGGTTGTTAATGCCAAAGTTTAACTTGACTTTCATCAGGTTCTGGTAATCTGACCCAACTGTTGCTCTGTAATTACCTTCACACTCTCTTGAGTTATGGGCGATAATGCAGTAAATGGTGTTCTTTATAATTTATTAACCGATATCTGATCCAGTGGACCCCAAATAGGCTCAGCAGGCTTACAAATGAAGGGTATGCTAATGCCTGAGCTAGCTGTTAACATGCTATTTAGGGACTGCCAAGCTAGGTCAGGTAGCAGAAAGTAATTGCTGTAGTGCTTTGTGGTGGCTTTTGTGGTTAGGTTGAAATGGAAGGGTGTAAGCAAGTGAAAACACAACCACCCAAGTGGTTGGTTGTGCATGTAATCTCTTTCTAAACTTCCTTATATCCTTTCCCTATCCTGTATCAAGCATAGAGGATATCTTCAGAATAATGTTCCTGACATGCGGTCAAAAGGGGAGAAAAAAAGTCCATCCCAACTGCTGTGTATAGCCAGCAAGAGACCTGGCTGTTACTGGTGTGGGCTGCCCTTGGTGTTCAACTTCAGTGTGGAGAATTGCTCCTTTAAGTGTTTATTTTTTTTCCTGTATAAGGACTTCACTGCTTGTGCACAGGATACAGTAAAAGCCTTTTGCTCACAGAAATAAGAATAATATTAGCATTGTGTGTATTAATAAGGAATTTAAAGGAACTTCAAAACCCACATGAGTTACCTCTTCCAAGGGTTTTGATAGACCTTAAACAAACAAGTGTCTGTTCATCCTAACTGTGGAGAATTATTACTTCCTGGCTTTAACAATTGTTAACTTTTAACAGTATAATCTCTGCTTTTTTTAGGTGGCTTATACAACAGTGTATTTAACTAATTTTATATGGGTGTTTTTGGTCATTTCAGCAAACACAGTTGAGCTGCAACAGAGAAAAGGAGGCTTGCTGTTTTAAAGTCTGAGTACTATTAGGATGTTGGAATGTGGTACATAACATGTGTATCTTACCACTGTGAATACCGTGTCCTCTTTTTTATTTCCTAAATGCCATTCAGCACTTGTGTCAGACTGGATCCTGATTAAAACTAATCCTAATTGGTTTTTTTGTGCCTAGTAACTTGCAGAAAATTTTGAGATAGATAGGTGATGTTTTCTAAATGAAAAAGGGAATAAAAAGGGATTAAGGAGTTTCACTGTGCATGTCTTACGGTTTTCTGATTTAAATATTTACATCATTTAGAAAACTGAGGAGTATTTCTAGGGATGTCTTGCACATCTCAAATTGTCAGATTACATTTTTCCCCACAGGGTTCAACAGTGATGTTTAAAGACATTTGCCAAGCCCTTATTAATTGCTTCTGTTCTGCTGAGGTCAAGGCGTACATGTTCAGCATTCATCTGAAATAGCACATGATATTTGACAACTGTGAGCAGGACCATGATCCTCTTATTTGAGACATCAGAAAGCCTTCAGTCTTCTAAAATTTCTTTGATACAAATAATTCAGACTCTTAGTCTCTAAAATTCATGACTTTCACTATGGTTTTCTGAGAGAATATTAACATAGTCCTTCCAAAAAGGAAAGTGTTTTTAAAGCTGACAGAGAGAAAAACGGCCAGTGTCAGGAAGACTGCGGTGGTAATGCTGCTGAAGTATCTGCATGGGGAACAGGTCTGGGGCACAGCAGTTTAGCATAACTCTTTTCCACTTAATGTGTCTAGGCATGATGTAATGAATACTCAAATTCGGTGAAGTTACAGAATCAAAAAATCAAAAAAATACAGCACTGCAACTCAAGTTATGTTGTTCAGGTCCAGTAAGTGCCATAAATGCCCCTTTGCAGCACCAAGCTTTTCAGTCGTGGTGGTTTGTGGTTGTTTTTTTTTTTTTTTTTTTTTTGTCTTTGTTGTNNNGTGTTGGGTGTTTTTGTTTTTTTTTTTTTTTTTTTTTTTTTTTTGCTTGGGAGATACTTTACAGATCTAGAAAAAATTACAGAAATTTTCTGTTAGAGTAACATTTTGGAGAAAGTTTCCTGCAGGAAAAAAAAAAATCAGATTCCCTCTGCTGCCCTGTGGTGTAGTATGCTATTGCTCACACCAAATACTGGCTTAAAAAAAAAAAAAAAAAGTACATCTTTCACTATTTCCTTCCTCTCGTCCCAGGGAAGGAGATTAGCGACCTGAGGAGAAGTAGGTGACATGCTCTGTGAAGACTATGGGAGTGCATATATTTAGTAGTCTTCTATATTCCACAGAGCTCTGCTGAGCTCGATTTGCTAGTACGAAAGTATGTATCAGAAGAAAAAAAAAAAAAAACCCACCACCACACTCCATCCCCCCCATACTTCCCATATGTTCACTCAAAGGCAATCCTTCATGTCGCTAATATTTGGGCTGCCTTTGTGCCCATCCACCACCCTGAATCTACAGCTTGGGATGGAAATGGAGGAATTTCTCTAAGTATTTCTCCTCCCTCAAGAAATCAAACAAAGCAGCTGCATGCTGTCAAATGTTAGCTTCAGTTTCAGGAAGGAAAAATGCTTTTTAAATATGAGAAGTGAGAATATATCATCCTTGCTAAGATTGACAAGGACTGTATGCTTATTATAGTCAGTGAGATAATAAGGAACACTAACTGTGGGTAAGGCTAGCAGCGCTGGAAACTGGAAATACACAGAGCTGAGGTACCTCGAGTACTACCATTGGATTTTTTTTTTTTTTTTTTTTTTTTTTGGTACATGTGGAAGGGCAGGTTGTTTGAAGTTAAAAATACAATGTTTACAGTGGCTCAGGGTGTAGAAGCAGGATCAGCTTTCTGATAAGGGTTTTTCCCAGGTATGGTACACAAGACGTTAGAAAAGCAGAAGCTATTTAGTAACTGGAAGTAAGGAGAGAGGACTGCAAGCTGACTGCACGGTGCTGAACGGACTTTTTATAGTAAGGATTTTTCCTTTTTTATTTTATTGGTGTGGCTTACATTGAGGGAAGGCGGGAGATTTCTGATAACTGGTAAGCGTGTTAAACTTCGAAAATTTCTGAAATGCAGAACAGCAGCTGCCAACAAGCCACACAGAGTAAAACTAGGTAATCCTGTGCTAATGAAGAACCTCCATTTTTACCTTCAGCTCTTGAATGACATATATTCAAGAAAATATATGCGAATCATCTATGTTTTTGTGTAGAATGTATACTGTTTCCTTCCCCGTCTTTTTTTCTATATGTGGATGTCATACCAGTGAACAATCTGCTGCTTAAATTATGATTATATAATTAATTATTTGGGGAGTGTGGTCCTTAGCTGTCACATGGTTCCTGTTAGTGTGGGCTGGTTGGTTGTTTTTTAATCCTGTTGTGGAAAACATGATTTTTTTTTTTTTTAAAGTAAAGTGAGTTAAAATCTTTTAGCGAGTTGGAAGTCAATTTGAGAGACTGTAACCTGGACCTTACAGGTCAATTGAGAGACTTCAGTGTTATGTAAAATAAATGGGTCTGATACCCATATTTTGGGCTGGTTGTTGTTGTTCAAAAGGTTATAGGTGGCTTGCCACAGACAGAAACTACTGTAGGGGGAAAAAGAAAGGTATTTTTAATTTTTTTATTATTATTATTTTTACAAACAGCATTGGGTCAGTGTTTAACCATTTGGGATGTAGTGGCAATCTACACAAATATTACCTAAAAGTTCCTGGAAAATTAGGAACACCTTCAAAAGCTAAAGTAGAAAATAAGGAACTAAAAATTGTGATTAAGAAAATATAAAGGTCTCTGAAGAGAATGTGTCTAATGCTAGGTATCTGCCAGCTCAGAGCGCTCGTACTGCACAGGCTGCTTCAGCCAGCTGCGGTGCTGCAATGTTGTACCTAAGGGACTGATTTCTCAATGCATTGGCTTTGTCACGGGCATTGCAGTATACGTAGTTCTTGCAAGGTGCTTTTATTGGTAATCTAAAAATATTCCCTGTGTATAAAAAAAGCAGGGGGGCAATCTAATCCCTAGTGTAATTTGATAGTGCACCTAAGCATTAGGATATGGGTATGGTTGGATATGGATACGGTTTGGATGTAAGCGTTTGGGTATGGGTAATATCTTCAAGTATTAAACCTTCAATTGTATAATGTGATCCCCCCCGCCCCACCACCCTTGACATTAAGCCTGATTTACTGTTCTTCATTTTAGCAACTAAAGGTCGGGAGCAATGCCTCTTAGTCACATCTGACTTGTTTTTTCGTAACTCCAGTTCTTTCAGAGGCTTTCAGAAATAACCATGTTTGCCATATGCCTCTGGAGTAACAGGGAGAAGGGCTACACAAACTGAGGCTTTTTTTCAGGATTATCTGCTCTCATATACGTTTAAGTAATGCTGTCTACCTGTCCTGTTAGCACAATGGCTACTGTAAGCACGAGGCCAAAGGCAGTAGACTGACACAATCAAGTCACCAGTTTTTAGTGTTTGCTTTGGAATAGAATCATAGCATAGAATCACCATGGCTGGACAAGACCTTTAGCATTATCAAGTCCAACTCTTAACCCAGCATTGCCAAGTTACTACTAAACCATGTCCCTCAGCACTACATCTATGCATCTTTTAAATACCTCCAGGGATGGTGACTCAGCCACTTCCCTGCGCAGCCTGTTCCAATGTTTGACAACCCTTTCTGTGAAGAATTTTTTTCCTAATATCCAATCTAAACCTTCTCTGGCGCACCTTGAGGCCGTTTCCTCTTGCCCTATTGCCTGTTACTTGGGAGAAGAGACCGACTTCCACCTCGCTACAACCTTCCTTCCAGGCAGTTGTAGAGAGTGATAAGGTCTTCTCTTAGCCGCCTTTTCTGCAGGCTGAACAACCCCAGTTCCCTCAGCCGCTCCTCATAAGACTTATTCCCTAGACCCTTCACCAGCTTTGTTGCCCTTACTCTGAATACGCATCAATTTTCTATTGATGACAAGACTAGTTTTTTCTTTTACATACCATATTGTATTTGTGTAGAAAATGTAAGATGAGTGAATTTTGTATGTTGAAGTTAGTAGTTAATGCATGTCTGATATCGTAAGATAATTTAATAGATTATAGACAAGTTTCTAGCAGTCAGAAATTTTCATTAAAAATCTTTGTAATAACTCAGTAGTGAATTGCATTTGTCTATTACTACAGCAGTCAAACCAGAAATATTTCAAGGCCTCAAATGTTATCTAAAGTTGAAGTTTTCCTTTTTCAAATGGTCATTTCAGCCGTGCTTTTATCAGTGTCATGCAGCAGCAGCGTGTTCTCTGGCTGATTTTTCTGCAGATGATCTGAAGGATGGTGTCTGCCACAATTGCTGCCTTCTACAGGGTCTCGGGGCATCGACACGTGAGGCCAGCGGCTCACGTGGCACTGGGGCCACGTCCACCGAGATTCTCCTTCTGTTCCTGCATTCTTCCCAACCTCTTCAGCATGGTGTAGAAAGAAAACAAACTCTTTCTGTTCTGAACAAATGGAATGAATAATCAAAATACAATAGTCACTTCTGCAGGATGATCATCTCTTATTTTGCTTATACGTTACATAGCATGATGAGATCCAGATCCATCAGGGTACAATAAGAAATTACCAAAGAATTCACTACCAATAATTTAATTTAGCAGCAAACTACTATAGGCTGCCTTTTTTTTGATTCTGCTGTTGTGGTTTTTACCATGATTATATTGTAAAAGAAATAACCTGAAGATCCTTTTTTCACAGCATATTGAATCAATGAGAGGTTTTTCTTGATGTGACCTTAGACTGATTGGTAAGTTCCTTCAGCTGATCCCTCTCTGTGGTTACTTATCCTTAGCAAAAACACCCTAAGAAGAATAAAGCCAACTCTTTTACTGTTTTCTCCCTATTTACTTGGAGGTTTTGTTGGGGTTTTTGGTTGTTTTGTTTTATTATTATCCTGTTCCCTAATTAGGACTTAGCAGAGACATTTAGGAAAATAGAGGCAAAATAACTTTCTGAAAAGATGCATAATGTTTGTTTCCTGATTAGTGGATTATGGAGAATGTCTGTATGTCCTCTCTGATTCGCTTATCTGATATTAAATAGAAGGCAGGTTTGTACGTGTTTAGTTAATTCTAATTTAGGTGTTTGAATTTAAAAAAGAAATAAATACACACCTGTGTTTTTCAGCTCCTCAGAGGCTAAAATGAAGGTAATTTTATATTCTAACCCTATACATATGACAAGAATCTGATTTTTGAAATCTAAAACTGAATTTATTCAATTTCAGTTAAGGTAATTTAATATAATAAGGCTAATAAAGGAATTTATAGTTAAATAATTTTATTCAACTTCAACATCTTTCAAAACTTCCACCATTTTGGTTTACAGACAGAACTGTGCCTTGCTGTGTTGAAAATGTGGAAATTCAATATTAGTACATGGTACCTATGGAAACTTGAAATATGAGCAGCTGCATATTGCTCTTAATTGACAAATATCAATAAAACCTTGCATGAGATCCAACAATATGTAGTAAATCTTGACAAATAAATATTTAACTCAGTGTCGGTACACAGGTAGGAGTACTGCTTAAACAGGCGGGCACAGTCAACGCAGTAATTTCTTTGACTTCACAATTGAATTTAAAACAACCTTATTTCCGTGCCCCACACCAACTCACTGAATTCTTCACCAACCTCTATTAAAAAAACAAACAAACAAACACCTAAATTGCTTCCTTGCTGGAACCAGAATGTAAGGGCTGGAGCCTGGTTTATTCTCTCCAGTATGTTCAGCGCAGCAGCTGTACACACACAGCAATGGGGAAGGTGAGTTTTCGACGTCGGACTCGCGCATTTTTCCAACTCTTGCTGCAGTTCTTTGGGCCGGAGCTGGTGGGGTGGCTGCTGTCACTGACGCAGTAGTGCCCTGCTCTGATGGCAGGGGCTACTGCTGCATTTCTAGCTGGCTCTGATGCAGCAAAGTTGGTCTGTTTTTTCCTTCCTGCTAGTGGTTATGGGCCTGGCCTGCAGATTGTTTTTTCGATTTAGCAGTTGGTAGGGGCATAATTTTAAAAGCTGAAGAAGCTCCTTAGAGGTTCTGAGCTTTTCATACCCAGTGAAAAAGGTGAACTGGTAACAGTATTGGTCGTATATGGTGTGCTTGTGACTGAATGGAGGAACATACTCCGTGGATCACAACATGGCTAATGGATTACAACAGGTCCATGTGTTTCTGCATAGTGTAATCGTCCCATCTGTCTGTTATCAAACTGTTTTGCATAGTTCCCTCTATCTTCTTTAATATGTATGTTCAGATAAAGCTCCTCACTGGGCATAGTTTTTAATAAAACAGAAAATAGGCTGATATGGAAAAGAACTGCGTTCAAGCTGAATGTTCATACATTGAACTTTTTTGAACTCGTCAAAACTCTTGAGTATTGACCTACAGCCAGTAAACCAGGGTTAATTTCTCTAAGGTTTAGTTTAACTGTGGATCATTTGCAAATATTCTGTGCCTGGTAATGCTGTGATTCAACAGAAATGGTTGTGCTAAGTAAATTGGCCATGTGATATAAAAGGTAAGGGGATTTCTACCGTATCAGCTCTATATTTATATCTAATCAGGCCTGGTCTTTTTTATGTTCAAGGTGAAAGAAATATGACCAGGTAGGACATAGGATTGTTTCCCACAGACTTCATTCAAAAGATTTCTCTTTCACAGATTAATCTGTGATTAATCATAAAATGGTTACATTTAGCAGTAACTTAGCATGTTGGTTTTCTGTCCTTAGTTCAAAACCTGGAATAAAATCAGAGCGATTTGCCTGCATATTTCTTGCTTTGTGAGTGGCTATCTTGGAGCTGGAGATCAATACCAAAAACTTGGAATTGAGGATAACCTGCCTGTGGAAAAGGATATAGATGATTATTGCTAGTGAAAGACCCTTCCTTAACCTTTACTGCTCAGAATTCTTTTTCGTATCTGGAGTGCAGTTACTTATGCTGAATTGTGAAACCTTTCTAAAATTCAGTTTTGCTTTCTGCTTCCATGGTAATAGATGCCCTTACAAAAAAGCAAGTGCAAATGCAACCTTCATCATTTTCCCAGGCTCTAAGTAACTTAGCACTTCACAGGTGCCTTCAGAGACTGCTCCGAAAGCTTAGTGAATCCTGCTCTGAATCCATCAGTGAATTTGCTGACGGTTGGCAAAATAAATTTGCCTCGTCAACTTTCTCTCTGTCCCTCCTTCTTACGACTGAGCAGCATAACAAGGAATGACATGCAAGTTAATGGCTATATTTTTTTGGATGTAAGAAGCAGATGGATTTGTTAAGTGTGCTTCCATCTAAATAAGAACAAATGATCCCTAGGACTGTTTTGTCAAACTATAAGCCAAAACACTGGGTCCTGTGCTATACATCGTGTCCAAAATTAGTAAAAACATCTGACCCATGGTTTCAAATTAAGCGTTCTGCTATACTAAAGCCATGTAGAAATCATACTTATCTATCCTAAGTATATCTCGTTGCCCACGTCAAATCATTGACTTGAATGGGAAAGTCAGTCCTGGTTTTACTAACCGAGTAAATATCATGCCGAGCGATCAGTAGTAGCCCTCAGAACAGTGACCGTGATTCTCAAGGTGACATGGAGCAGTCTGAGATTAATGGCACCATGGGCTGACCATTTCACAAGACTGAAATCTTCTATTTGTCTGCAGCTGGAGATTGTCTGACTGCTCTTAGATTTCTGGGATTTTAAGGGAGAACTATGGGGTGGTTTTCAAGTGAAATGAAAACACAGTATTTTTTGGTCTCCTTAATATAAAAGTCTTGATAGTTTGTTTGTTTTTTTTAAAAAATTAAGCCATGAAAAAATTTCTGAATGGACTATTGTAGCTATCCAAGATTTTGATCAGATACTGGGTCTGTGTTGGTAATATAATACCTGAATTTTGATTTTATTTTCAAGCAGCTCTATGTAGGAGGTAATACAGTTTTGAAAGGATTTAGACTCTTACAAGTTATTTCTTCACAACCAGCATGCTTTCCTTGTAATGTTCTCATTTGTATTATGTATTCGTATCTCGGGAGCAAATAATCAGCCTTCAAAGGTTTTGCAAATATTTCCTTGATATTGTCCTGGATATCCTACGAAAATAACTTTTTCCTTCAGCCAAACAACTGGAGTAAGGTGAAGCATATTTATGACAATCTCAGAAGTATTTTCAGTGTGGATGCCTTCTTTTAAAGATAAACTAGTAAGGAGCAGGTGTCTTAAAAAGACATGGCCCTCAAGTATGGCTGGCAAAAATCCCACTTGTTATGGAGGTCAACTCAGGCTTTCCTATAGAAATGGTAAGCAATGCTCAGCAGGCAACCACATTGCTCTGTAAGGAACGGCGAAGTGCAGGCTAACAATGTATTCTCCTGGTAGCTACAGTAGTGTGGTTTCCATTCATCCAGACAGACTTTTAATGTTCACTGAAGTATCTGCTTTCTGGAGTTGCGTTATGCCTGCAGAGTGCAACAGTAAGAATGAAGGGGAGGTGTTCTGAGCTTGTGATGGGTTTTGCCATCTTCCTGTGCATCCCTAGATAGGAGCAAATTAGTCTTAGAGGATATATCAGAAGGTAGGAGTAAAGCTGTCACTTTGAAAAATCAGCATATTCATGAAGTAGCTAAAAAGGGTGATATTCTGGTGAAAAAAAGCTCTCCCTTTCATTTTGGCCTTGAAAACCACAAAAGGAAGTGAAAGACAGTGAGCCCTTCAGCGTGTAGGTTGTGCAGCCGCCTCAAGTGTTGGTGTTGAGGATGTGAGCAGAAAGTCAGCGTGGTGTAGAAAGAAATGTCTTTTGACCTGTGTAGAAGAAATGAAGTCATAAATTCTTAACAAATGCACTTATATGTCTTCACCGGTGAGTAAATAAATTGCTGTGATTAGACAAAATTGGTTCAGAATATTAAGGGTATGGTTGTGGGTTCCATCATTTTCTGTGGAGTTTTTTTTTTTTTTTTCTTTAGGCAGATACTTAATGTAGTGGATATTAGGAGAAAAAGTAGCTGCGGATTTGTTTACCTAGGAATGTTAAAGGGCAAAAAGGGAAAAAAAAAAACCAAACAAAATTTAAACTGTATTCTATTCTGCTGACAATGTTATTCAGAATTAAAATAGCCTTTTAAATTCTGACCTGTAGTTAATTAAGATTGATTGTCTGTTTCTAAATCATGCATAGGGAAAGCAAAAGTATTGCTCAGTGCAGTTAATCAGAGTTGCGAGAGAAAGGCTGAAAGTGTTCCGTTCTACAGCCAGGATTTTTTGTACAAATGTAATGCTAAATAGCCTGTTTTTCTGAGGTACTGAGTTTGAGCTCTTCTGAGAAACAGTTCACTAATTTACAAGTCTAAATACTGGGTTTGTATTTTCTAACTTTAGGCATGCAAACTGACAGATTCAAGTGCATAATTTCAAAGATTAGTATCGGTAAGTACATTCTTAGGTGTTGTGGCTATTTTTGGAAATCTGACAAATACATACCATCTATTAAAAAAAGTTTGCCTGCCCCTTTTCAGAGTGTTAAATTATCAGTAAGTCAATCTAACCTCAGCAAATGGCATCTGCAGACAGCTGAGGTTTGTGCTGCAGTGAAAATGGCAGGTCTAGAATGCAGTAATTAGAGAGGGTAGTCAATACTTGTTAATGAAGGCAGTGCTTGTGATCTGTCTTTGAAGGGGGAGCAAAGCAGTGCTGCCCTTCCTGCAGTGCCTTATTGACCTGCTACAGCAGCCGCTCTCTGCTTGCATGGCTCATCCGTGGAATAACTGGCATGCTTTTTTAAAAATAAATAACTTATTTTCCAAAAATTCTGGAAGTAGTTCAAGAAAAATGGAAGACACTTAGAATTGCCAGGGGTACGTCTGGGTACATTATGTGTGTGTGCAATTACAAAGGTGTGTTATTATTCTGGTGGGATTTACAAGCTCCAGTAGCTGCCTCTTGAGAACAATTTTCATGTATATTTTCAATGTAGCTTTGATTTTTGTTAAATAAATCAGTCTAGCAGGGTTTTACACCTCATAAGTTGAAGGAGGGGCATTTGGTCTGTGAACTGCTTGCTGCTGTGGTAGGATAAATGAAATACGAGGTGTTGGCAGACAAGCTTTTAGACATTCTTCTTTGAGTGATTTAAAAACCTCTTTGAGAAAGATTGCTGCCACGTAATTCCAATAAATGTATGGGATGTCTGTGCAGTAGCCAGGCATGTTACTGCCCTTGAATTTGCATTTTGTCCACTCCTTCATTTGTGCTGTTCCCATGAACAGTTTTTCTGCTTTTTTCCTGCGATGCCAACTTCTAGGAGGTGATCAGAATAGTCGGTTTGTGGCAGTAACCTCTTCTTTATTGTAGCTGTCAGAGTGAGTTTGCCAGGATCAAAGATGGAGAAAGAGTTTCTATTAGAAAATGAGTCTTTGCATGGCATTTCTTTTAAGGCTATTCTAAATCTGGCTTCAGATGAAGAACATGTCGCTGACATCTCTGTTACGCTATTTAGTTCCGCAATTGCAGAAGAAAGTACGAAAGATGGAGAGCTGTTCATTTTCCCATGAAAGAGGAAAGCTACTACTTTTTCTCTTTTAGAGCAAGGTAAATGAAAGAGAGAACTTTATGAAATCCTTCTATGAAACATTAGTAAATCATTTTAACCAGTTTTATTCGAGGTAGATGCACTGCCATGAGCAAGAAAAACTAGTACAAAAATCAAATTCTGCTTCTTCAAATTATCCTGCTTGTTACACTTATTAGTGGAATTTGGTAGTGACCAAGGCTGTCCTCAAGCTCGTAGAGCAGCCTATAAACATGCTGGGAAAGGTCATGATACAGTGCAGTACTCCCAAAGCGGCTCCGTATAAAGCAAAATATCCCTTCCTTCTGCTGATTCCTGGGCTTGCAGTGTTTGTGATTCCTGAGTCTATCACTTGCAAGCCTATGTTGAAGTATATGGATTCACTTTTTTTTTTATGTTTTTAAAAAATGTTCAGGTATTTAAAATATTTTCTCAATTAATACTGAGAACTATGATCATTTAAAATCTTGCTAGTATTTTAGCAGAAAAAAAGCTTTTTGGAAATTACTTATATCAGGACAGCTCAAACTTAATAGTTGCAAGATGGTGCAGTGACAGACCACTGGTGCTAATGGTGGGCTTTAGATTGCCAGCCTAACCCTACAGATATTTAAAACTTCTTTGCTGTGGTATTTACAAGATGCCCACGTAAACTTTAGTGGAGTTGACCTGCTGGTATGTTGAAACCAGTTCTAGACCTATATTTGTCAATGGCTTTCTTTGTAGGTGGTTTATATTCTGATGTTCACAGTCCTTTACATTTTCTCCACTAAACTTAGTGTGTTGGGATCTTGATCTTAATGTGGAGGCTACGCCAATAGAAGCGGTAGCTTCTGTGCTCATAGAGGTTATGAATTCAGCCGGGCGGAGGCCCTAGGAGAGGTAGTGTCTTTTATACAGGTACAACTGGGGAGAGAAAAAAGGGTAGGAAGTCAAGCTTTTGAGTACACTGAACTTCACCAAAATTGAATTTTGCATTTCATGCTTCTTTTTCCCTCTTCTCTCTCTGGTAAATGTGCTCACATTTGAAGTGCAGCTGGGGCATTGTTTGGGAAAGTGTAACCTCAAAGCACAAGTCTTGTATGACTAAAGAGTGAGCTATATTGGGTCTATCTGTTTGTACTGTTTGACAGATGAAAGGCCTTATTTAGAATTAGATGCTTCCTCTCTGCTGCCTTGATGGAACCATGAAATCCTTCTCCTTTAACAGGGTGGTGTGTGCTTTGAAGGAAGGAGGGAAGAAAATGATGCTTTAAACAAGGCATTTGAGTCTTGTAAGAGTTCTGGGAACAACGCGAAAAGAACTGATGTTCTGAGTATGAAATACCATTTTTCAAGGGAAAAATGTTTTCTTAGAAGAACGTATATTAAAATTATATTGCTAATTCCAGTTCTGTAAATTTTACAGAAGCCAGGCATAGGGGGAGGAGAGGGAGTTCAGTTTTGTTTATGTAAATACGAAGAACAAAGCATAGTTGACTGATAGACTTATCATTGTTTCTAGATGAAGTGTTTTCTGTCACCCATAAAAAAAATCCTTCCCATCTTCATAAACTGCTGCTTGTGTGGCTAAAGTAACCAGGACAAACCAAGCCACTTAAATTCAGAAAATTGTAAAAACTTCCGCTTGTCCCAATCCTACACTCACTTATTTTGTACACTTTATCAAATGGGAACTTCAAAATTCTTAGTAATAAGCACGTATTTACCTCTGTATTAACTTTGAGAGAGAATCCAGCATTAGTCAGGTATATGACCCCAGAGCCTGCAATAGTCTCAGGTAAAACTGTAACCACCACAGTTGTTAACTGAAGTTTCCAGCCGTAATGTGATTTAAGAAGGAAAAAGGGAGGGAAAGGGAAAATGCAAGTTCTTTCCAAACACAGAGTGCAGGTTTTAAGCAGGTTGTAAATTTAGGGTCCTATGTTGCATTGGGGGTGGTGCTATCTGCAGTCTGCCCAACAAGGCCTTCGCATGAGCCTTAAGCATTGATTTTTGCCATACTTCTTCCATGGGCTGCAGGCTGCGGAGCAAGAAGTGTGGGAGGTCACAGAGCAAGTGGGATATAATATCTCTATGCGTGGTCGTGTACGTGAAGGAGATTGCTGGTACTCATACAGACACGCAGCAAGGGAAACGAGTGTATTGAGGTAGTGCAGATTCATAGAACGTGTTGGGTTGGAAGGGACCTTTAAAGGTCATCTAGTCCAACCCCCCTGCAGTAAGCAGGGACATCTGCAACTGGACCAGGTTGCTCAGAGCCTCATCAAGCCTGGCCTTGAATGTCTCCAGGGATGGGGCCTCCACCACCTCTCTGGGCAACCTGTTCCAGGGTCTCACCACCCTCATTGCAAAGAACTTCTTTCTAATGTCTAATCTAAACCTACCCTGCTCTAGTTTAAAACCATTGCCCTCGTCCTATTGCTACATACCCTTGCAAAGAGCCCCTCCCCAGCTTTCCTGTAGGCCCCCTTCAGATTGGAATAACAGATAAGCGAACAGAAAGGGTCATGTGTGAGGAGATAGGGTGAGTGGAGTAGGTAAGAAGGTAGTCAATCTATCAGTTGTCCTTTCTGTATAGGATGAGTTTTCTCCTTTGAAGTTTGGTTTGGAAGCGAACTTATGTATATTCTGCTTTGAGTTCAGCAGCTAAATGTGCTTGCATACTATTTATTACCAGAACCCAAATGAATCATGTGGAGCTCTCATATTCTCGTCTTTCTAGCTGATTTACACACAATGGGAAGGAAATCGTCCAAGCTTGTTTGGTTTTCAGATGTACAGCTCAATACTGTACTCAGTATTTCAGTTTCTGTACTTGGCCTAAGCTGCTGTTGAGCCCTTCCCCAGGCTGCTGTAGAAGGCGTGAAGACAGCCACCCTGCTCCTTCTGTGCAACTGATGGCCCTTCAATCCTACCGGTGGCATCCTTTCCAGAAAGGTCAGTCTACTACGGTGGTTCTGTTGTGAGCTCTTTATTATTTTTTTTTTTCCTTCTTTCCTTCTTATTTCTTTAATGATTTGGTTCAGGGCTTGCCAGATGTTGCTTTGTATAAGACTGGCTTAAAAGTTACTGTTCCCTCCTGGCCTCCTTGGACTACTGGAAGTCCTTTTGTCTGAGTTGTCTGCCATAGTTCACGAAGTCCTAGCCCTGTAGTCTTTTGATTACTGCCATGTTATATAATCTTCCTGTGAATTTTTGTCCTTGGCTTTAGGATCCTGACTTTGCCTAGAAATAGCTCACAGCCATTTTTTTGCCTCAGACTGTACGGTAACCATGAGATTTGTAAAGCAGAAAGACTGTGGTACACAACACTGTTACTGCAATGCAGATCAGTTCTGATGAAGTATAGTCTTTATGTAGTGGAGGTTCCCAGTGATCACCTAGGTATCTCAGAGAACAGCTTGTTCCTTTCTGAAACTTGTGTCCAGTTTTAAAAAATAAAAAAAGTGTAACTGTTTCTCTGTAATACTTGATCTCCCTGTAATAGTCACAATGAAACTGGTAAGCCAATGTCAGTGTGTGAAATTAGGTTTATTTTTTAAAACTTCCTTCTTTGTCTTGAATGTATTCCAGATATGTATTATCGTCATACCTCTGAAGCTCCATACAGTGAGTGTCTGATAGATAGCTCTAGTCTTGATAACCTTTCTTTGAACTTCTACTTCTTTTGACACTTGAACTTCTAAATACCATTGTTGTATACGTACGTGTACCAGAGGAAAGGATTGGCTAAGAAACACATCTTTTGTTAAGAAGGTGTTTTTAAACTGACTTGTACAGTGTGAATGTTAATTTTTTTATTATTTATTTTTAAAAATTGTTCTTAAATGTAGTCAAGCCACTTTGTACTTACGAGTTCTGTCTTTAGTTTTTCTCTCTCCCTCTGTGTCCCTAGATAAGATTCTTGAGGCTGAAGTAGGATTTTGAGGTTCCTCTTTTGTGGGCCAGTTTGTTCCGTAAATAGAAAAGTAAATGGCTGGTTGGCTGCTTTTTCAACAGGAAGTCTATACCGCCTTAGAGATTTGTCTGACCGTCACTGAAAGTAACAGCTATACTGATCGCTCTGAAGCAGCAGTGAAATACAATAACCATGATTGAACTGCTTCACCATGTGATTATGGTGGTGGAGAATGCTATAAAACAATGAACTGTTGGGTAGGAGTAGAATTCTGCCCTTTTTTTAGTATGTTTGTGGTTTCCAGTGACTTCTACTTTTTGTCATGCTTGTTACAAAGATATTTAAGCTTTTACAACAATACCTGATGATAGTCATCTAGTCTTCTGCCAAATAATCATCTTCAGTGTGGAGTAGCTCGCCACACACGTTGGGTACTGGTCACCCTTGTTACTTGAGAGGAACAAAATTATACCTGCTGGTTCCCTCAAAACTGGTAAATTTTATATCATTCAGTTGCTTCTGATTCAAGAGAATGGGTAGCAGAACTTCTGGCTAAAAGTTTATAGGCTGGACTAAATGTTTTCTGGTTGTCTCGAGTGGCTAAAATAATTGTCTTATGGTTCTGGGAGTGTTAAAGGACACGACAGTGCGCTTCTGGACCTAGGTTTCTTCCTGCACCTGTCTTTGACATGCTTTTTCCAGCTAATGCTGTATGTGATACATAACATCTGCACTTAGGTTTCAAATATAATGAATTGCTTTTTTTGTTGCTTTGGGCACCTTTACATCACTTCCTCCAACATCTGTTTGAGGGGGTTCCTGTTAAACTCTTAGAAATATCACACAGGTGATTTGATCATCCTTCACATTGCTTTTGATATCAATGGTATGCCATGCAGCCAGATTTTTCTGTTTAAGAAAAAAAAAAATCTGAAAAAAGTCATACTTTATAGCTTAGTTGCAAGCACACTCTTACATGGGGAAAACCTGGATACTTTTTCTTGGATTTTTTACTAGATTTAGCCCTTTTAAGTCCTAAAATACCTGGAAATACGCTTATCACCATGCTTCTCCTAAAAAAAAAAAAAAA
>VYZM01005622.1:108785-121552 GCA_013398915.1 Dromas ardeola | reverse complement strand
TAAAAGAAAAAAAAAAAAAAAAAAAAAAAAAAAAAGTCTCGAGAGAATGTTGCAGAGAGCCCTATACATGAATAATCTTAAAATACTGAGAGAAATTTTATATCTGCTATCTTCCCAGAAGCACTATGCACCACCCAGTAAAAATAGATTTGTGATGATATAGTAGTAGCAACAGTCTCTGTCTAGAAGTTGTTCCCTTTGGAGTGGGAGGTGCAGAACTGAATTCAGATGGGCACATGGGAGACTGGCAACTCTGCGAGTAGGGATGTGAGCAGGAGAAAAGACACATTGGTTGCATTTTTGGAATAGCTGCTTTGATGCTGAACCTGGGAAATCGTGAGATGACTTTTAACCAAATCCCTGGTATCCTGGAAATTCACTTTCTTCTCCATGGAATTTTTCCTTACAAGGTCAGTACTTAAACTCCCTAGTGGCATTTTTCAAATATACTTTAGAACAGCTAACTCTTTTAAACTTGGCAGAGACAAGC
Organism: Dromas ardeola; assembly: GCA_013398915.1. Classification (NCBI taxonomy): domain Eukaryota; kingdom Metazoa; phylum Chordata; class Aves; order Charadriiformes; family Dromadidae; genus Dromas; species Dromas ardeola. The sequence continues at coordinate 121,062 of VYZM01005622.1, read as the reverse complement.
AGCTGCAGCCCTAAAATGATCCTTGGCAGTTGACTACTGCTTTCCCCAGCTGGCAGGTTTTCCTGTTGTTTTCCTCTTCCCTTTTGTGTCAGGCAGTTGATGATACTTATTTGTCCTGTGATGGGAAAGCAGTTTCCTCTATCCCATATTAGAACAAAATCTGATTTTTATTTTGATTCCTGGGTCACTTTTATATTCCTCTCTCATGTAGCTACTTAAAAATACCATGGGTGCCATCCAGGACTGTGTCTTCGTTTTTCTTGTTTTATAAATATCTGCACAGCCTCAAGTAATTTAACGATTGTTTCCTCCTTGTACATTCATAGTCAGTGGGATTATTAATGCTATGGTAACCTGCATAGAAGACTTCATGGAGAATTAAGGAATATGTTGAGGGCAAAAAAATTCATTGTAGAGCTGGAGAATTTGAACTTAGATTTCTTAAAGTAAATCAGTAGTTTACCATCAGATTTGTTCTCTTTTGTAATGGAGTTTTTGACATTTTAAATTATCTATGGAGGATATAATATAGTAAATCCGTCATTGATTCCTGTTTGGATTAGAGTGTTTCCCAGGTTTTGTCATGGATAGCTTTCTGTTATGTTGGTTCAAAGCGTCTCTTAAGACAAATGCAGATTTTTGTAAACTGTGTATTTGAATGTGAAGAGGGGACAGTGGTGTGGTGAGCTGCTTTCTTTGAAAAGGGTTAAGGTGCCCTGTGCTCCATTCTATTTGTTTTAATGGAGCTCATTTATCTCGGAAGGTGAAGCCACTTTTCTGAATCGAAGGGTTTATTAAACTAATTCTTACATGTTTTCTGTGGTATGGTCTTGATAATCTATAATCTCTTTCTAATCTTAATCTCTCTATCACCCCAGACTACTCCTGTAAATTATTCCTCTCTACCCTAAATAAACTACTTAGGAATTAATAGTTAGACATAAGTAAAACTGAGTGATGAGTGAAAAAGAGTCCAAATTAGTTTGGGGTTTTTTTTGAGGTATGAACTCCATTGTTTTATGGGATATTTTAGCAGCTGTGAGTATTGTTAGTTTCCAAATTGATGACACACGTGGTGTTCCAGAGAATTTGCCTATGACTTCAGCTAAGGTCCAAGGTGGTGATGTGCTTCGTCTGTGGAAATTGTCTGCAAACCTATTTTCTGTGAATAATGATAAATAGATATTGTTGTTATTTCTGCTTTCCTGCTTCTTCCTAATCCCAACTCCCCACTTTGATTAAAAGCCAAAGAACCCAAACCTAACACGTTACTCTGACATTTAGTATGTCCGTTTATTTTTATACAAATAGTTGTGCCATGCCTTCATACACCAAAATGTAAAAATTCTTTCCCTTCTATGGAGTTACTGAACTCTAAAACTCTTCAAAGAACCTTTTGGAAAAGAAACCCACCAAAACAGATTTGCAAAGTTCTTCTTGGCTCTTTCTTGTTTATGATTTCTTTCTGTCACGTAGGCAAACAGTTCAGGGCAGGGAAAAACTTTAAAGCACTTGAAACTTAGCAGATGAATAAAGATAATGACTAACAGTTACTGATGACATTCTTGTGGTACTTTGAATTATTCTCAGAGTAAAGCAATTCGCACAGCGTTAAATTGTGGTATTTGAGCTTGGAGGAGGAGCCACCTCATCCTGTTGTACTTACATTTTTGGAATGTTGCCCTTTTGGTAGGGACAAGATGGTCAGTCTGTGATTCTGGGGATGGCTCTGGCTCCCAAAGCAATTTTGGTAGTCCCCTGGAGGACACTGGTCAATTGATACGGCAGCCAAATAGTAGTTATTGCCTGAAAGACAGGGAAAGAAGAGGATTTCCTTTTTCCTGGGTTAATACCAGGGTTGATACTGTTCCATATTGTCATTAAGTATGGACTATGGAAAGAAGGGCATCCTCAGCAATTCTGTGGCTGATACTAAATGGAGTGGGAAGCAGTTGATGTGGGTGGGGTGGGGATGCTTTTCAGAAGGACTTTGTCAGGCTGGAAAAATGGATTGAGAGAAACCTCATGTAGTTCATCATGGGCAGCTGAAAGTTTTAGTATCTGGGCTGGAAAATCTCTATGCAATAGTACAGGCTGGTGGTTGGAGAGCACTGCTGCAGAAAAGGACATGAGGAGCTGATGAAGAAGTGGAATGTGAGTCGGCAGTGTGCCCTTGTGGTGAAAAAGGACCAACTGCAGCAGGTCAAGGAAAGCAAGTCTTTCAGTGACAGTTCTGCAGCTGCCAAACCACGTCTGGAGTATTGTGTCCAGTTCTGGGCTCCCTGGAAGGAAGATGCTGATGAACTGGAGCAAGTCCAGTTGATTAAGGTGATTGGGGCTGATGCATATGACGTAAGAGCCTGACAGTACAGGGTTTGTCCAGAAGAGACATCTGTGGAGTAACTTATTACTATTTTCTGTCACCTGTTGCGGGGGAATGGAGATGACAGAGACAGACTTTCTGCAGAGAACCACAATGTCAGCACAAGAGGCAGCAGATGCAACTGCAACAAAGGAAATTCCATCAGGGGAAGAAAAATTTGGCATCAGGGTGGTCAAACACTGGAAGAGGTGCCCAGAGGGCCTATGGGATCTCCACCTTTGGAGGCACTTGCAGCTCAAATGCCAAAGTCTAGGCCACCTTGATCTCAGCTGGCCCTACTCTAAGCATGGCATTGAACCAGGTGACCTTAGAGGCTCCTTCAAAAATAGGTTACTGTCTGAACTGAGGTATGGGGGAGAGTGGCTTGAACCAGTTGGGGTCTGACAACATATGTTGGATCAGCTGTTGTGATCTGCAGATGTTTCTGTAAGAGTGTAGATGCCTGAATGCTTAGCTGGAAATATAAATGTCCCAGAGCATACAGAAGTTTTCCTTCTCTTTTCCTTTTTCTTACTTCATTCAATAATATGCACTAATGCTTAGGACAGTAACTTCTTACAGCTGTAAGACAATAAGAATATGTATTATGAGAGGGGCTGCACTGAAGAAGCCCTTACTGAGATAGTCTTTGTCATTGTCTGCTGTTTTATTTAAGACAGGTGAAGTAGTTGTGTTTGCCTCCTATAGAAAAGAAAGAAGCACAAACTTCTGCATCTTGGATAGCAAAAGAAACCATGCAGGGTGTGGTCATGGTTTGTGCTCTCTCTAGTCCAGCACCATAGCTGCAAGAACTTTTCTCCTGTGGAAGATTTTATTCCCCCTCCTATGCTTTCCACATCTTCACTTTTTAAGGAAGTTATTCAATTATGTACTCACTGAATATATCATGTAATATATAATATTATATCTTGAGACATCTTCCTTGGTCTTTTAGTTACTGTGATCATCTGTCCTGAAGGAACTATAGACTTAATTTCTTCTTGTACAGTCATTTTTGCCTCTAGGTGTCCTGGTACATAATAGAATGCTAGATAAGATGATGATACGTACTAGGATCCAGATCTTGCAAAAGCAGATTCCTCAAATGGGAGCAGCAAATTCAAGCCCATTATGACTGCGTATTTAGTGGCTTGTTTTTTGAATTGATTGGCCAACTTCAGGCATCTGCTTTGAAAGTCTTTTATGAGAATTTCATCCATCATACAGACAAATAGTTTCAGTTCTGGAAGAGGTAAAAAGTAATCATTTCCACCCCCTAACCTCCAGTCAGTCATGGTGGTTGATAGAAAGGCTCAACAATCTCTTCTGACAAATGCTTCAGACATACTGCAGTACCATAAATATGTTTGAGTCCTGTACAGTAAAGATCAAAGAAATCCTTGGAAAAGGCAAAGCTGACCTATTTTGGGTTTTTTGGATTTTTTTTTATGTTTGTAAAGGCTTTTTTTATTACTATTTTTTTAAAGGTGTGAGTGTAGAACATGGAGCTCTTCTGGCTGCAGTGTGTCTTTCCATGTGCAACTGATTTCAAAGTCATGATGAGGATGTCCTAAACCATAAAAAGATTAGGAAGCAGCTAAAAGAATAAGTAGCAATGTTTGCACTCTAAAATGGTGAGTCAGAGTCATGGGTGTATGTGGCCATGGACTTGGCAAAATGCAGGGCAGCTGTTCAGAATCTGCAATAAAGGGAGAGGGAACCAAATGGAAGTAGGTGTTTCTTTTAAAAAAAAAAATAATAATTTAGGGCTTTGATCATCTAAACATTTCTGTATTTAAAAACAAATTTAAAAAAAAATTCCAGTGTGTATTTGCTGAATAGTAGTGTAGTTAGCATGAAGGTTTTGGCATGAAGTAAGCTTAGAGTAAAGAGCTTTTGTGTTTGTTTAGCTCTGTGAGCTATTTCCAGTTTATTTGGCTCTTGCTGCATGAAAAAGTCTTGTGCACTGCCACTGCTGATGAATATAATTTACCACTTTTAATTCAGAGGGACATGTACTGAACCTACAAGTGTAAGGACAATCAGATGTTGGCAACCTGATGTGATTTGAACATGATTAATAATAGCTCTGCAGGGCCTGGCTTTTTTATAGACCAAACAAACAAACACCACCACCCCCTTCTCTGAAATGGAAGCAAACTTATGTGCTTCTGTGCATGTCAGTGTTCTCGAGCAGCTCCTCTTTTCCTTTAGCTTTCTTGCTTGCAAACTTGTGAGCCAAATGATGGGACTGGATGAGCTTCAGTTTTCGTTATAAAAAACTTTCTGTTTCAAGGAGTTTGCCTTTTTTTTTTTTTTTCCCTTCTTATTGGCTATTCTGCTGAAATTGGATGTTGAGTCAGTGAGTCTAAAATTGTGCAAAGCCACTGTTTCAGAATACCTGAGGCTTTGTCCCTTGGTCGTGACATAGTGTATGAGCAACAAAATCTAAAAAGGGAGTACTCGTTCATCTCGGTTGTCTATTTAAAAAAAAAACAAACTAATTGAATATAATCAAACACAGCTATAGTTTTGTTAGTCTCCTGGAAATGGAATAGACTGTGGTGTGAACATGAAAAAATTCCTCTGAACACACATAACATTTTTGCTTATTTTGGGTTAGAGGTTGGTAGTCTTAATATGGGTCCTTGGCAGACTTTAGTTTTTCAGTATTCAGTGAAGGTATATGCTGTCAAAGGAGGAAGGGAAAATAGCAAGAATGTTTGCCATCATGTAGTGTACTTATGTAGGCTTCCTGTGCATCCTGAGAGAACTTCTCATATCTTTCTGCCCCCAAATCTAAACAACATAATCTCTCAAATCTCCAGAGAGATTGCTGAGGAAGACAGTAAGGCTTCTTGTGGTTTACAGTGTCCTTATAGTCTAAATAACTGACTAGAGTCTCTTTCAGCTATTTCTTCAACGTTTCCTGAGCTCTTGGTGAAAACAAAATGGTTGAATTTTCCTTTTTAAGATAAAACGTTCAGCAGTTTCTGCCTGCATTCAATAAGCAACATAGGTGTTTCTAGCTGCCAGCTGCTGCTTTAGAGGGAGGTGGTAAATCTACAGGATATATATTGTGTTCAGAGGAATACACTCGTCGTCAGTTTGGCAGTCTTCCACTGCTGGTGTGTTGTATTGAGTCAGCTGAAGTATTTCTATCCATTTTTAGCATTGCTTTTGATAAATCACAAATGTAGATGCCTTTGGTTTGACAACTGAGTGTCTTAAATTTGGATGTGCTAACTTCTCTGAGTTGAGGAGTGGATGCGTTTTGGAGATTAGTTGTTTTGGATCATGTAGGACTGAGTTAAAAATCTCTGTTCTGGGGTACTCTGTCTTCATTCTGTAGCTTCCAGGTATGAATGTCACAATTTATTAAAATCTCTACTTGTTATGGAATAGAGTGACTGATTAGTAGCTGACTCTGAAACCTGTTAGAATACAGATTTTGCTATATTGTGTCCCATCATAATATGGGATTACCTTAAAATTAGATTGCAATTTACCAAAGCAATAGAAATAGATTATTTGAAGAGACAAAAGAAAAAAAATCACTGTCTTACAGTGCAGCCTTAGTTATTTGTCATAAAAGGCTTAATGTACATTTAAATAAAATAATAAAAGCTTAAATAAATGGCAGTGTAATATATGATACAATGCTACGGTATTCTAGGTAATTGTGGTCCAGATGACTAAGTGCTCTTTGTAGACTGTCGGATGCAGGTGTCTTCCTGTTGATGACAGCAATCATTCCTGATGGTTACAGTACTGAAATCAAATGGAACTCTGCAAAATGAAAAGCAGAATTTTTGTTTCATTCATTTCTGTTCAGCTATCACTTCCTTCTATAACCTGAAATTGCAGGAAGAATGAGTGTGAAAATTCAGTGTGTCTGCTGTTAAAGTTGCTGGAGGTTGGTAGAAATAACATGACCAAAAAGATCATTATAATACATACTGAGAAGCTTTCAAATACTACCCTCAGGGCTTGAAGGAAAGGGTGAGGAGGGTTTCTGGGTGAGATAGTGGACAGCATTAGAGATGATGACATTTAAACTCCATTTTCTCTGAGAATACTGAGGATCTCCGTGCAGCTAGTAGTTAGGAGAAAATGAGAGAGTGGTTGACTTACGCTAGTAGCATCAGATGGCTTTCCAGTGAAGAACCATTAAAACCCAATTCATAAATTCATCAGCTGAACTGCCTGACTGCACTGTATTTTTCTTTCTCTTCTATTAGGCTGAAGTAGGTGTAGTGCATGCATTTGATGATGTAGTCTTCTCGCAACCATCTTCCCAGGGTGGACGAGGCATACCAATTATGCTTCATGGCTCAGCATTGGACTATGTAGGCTTCTTAATATTTCTTCCGTTCGTGTATTTCTAGAACTGTCTTACTGATCACTAAATGAAAGTTACCTAAAATATAAATTTTCACACTTCATTAAGCAATAGTGCAGTAGATATATGCTCCACACTTTGTTTTAGCTCATAGTGCCTCCTGGTTTTTTTTGTTGTTGGTTTGGTTTTTTTTTTTTTTTTTAAAATCAGTTTGAGGAGGGGGTACTCCATTGGGTGTCACTGGAGTCTTTCTAGCGCAGGTGTTTGCGAAAGGCACTGTTTTGCATGTATGGGGCAATTCATCTTGACTTTGCAAGCATTTATCCATTTGTTTTTCTGCTTTGCATTGTGATTGTATCTTACTGTCATGGAAGTCAACAAAGTCTTCAATAGTTTCTCCAACTAAAAGAACACCAAAAAAACCCAACCCAAAAGATCTTGTCTTTTTATTTGCTTAATTTTGTCACTTTTTTATGATTTCAAACTTTTCCCAATATGAGGGCTGCGAAAGGCTTTCATGTGGCACCTCAGATTTGCTATAATTATTCTTCTGTTGACAGCAGTTGGGACTTCTAATATATTGAGAGATAATGATACTGCCTGGTTTTTCAAGTAATCATTTTCTACAGCTGATGCCTAAAAATTATGCTTATTAAGGGATACACACATTACAACTTCAAAGGAAAAAGACTGTCTGAAAGAGGCAGTTAGTTACACACAGTGGTTTGTATGACATAGCTTACACCTCATGTCTTCAGAAATCTGTTGAAATAGGTGCCTTNTGTACCTAAAATGAGCAATGGAGTATTTAATGAACTTTTAAAGAAGCTGCATGGAGGGGGTGGTGTGTCAGATGAGTATCTGGCTGTCTAAAAAACTTTCTAAAAAAAGCTGCTGGCATTATGTCTGCCTGATGCCATAGGATTTTGTCGTAAGGGCTCGTTATTGTGGCGTGCTGGAAAATGTTAAGTCTTTTATTTTGCCTGAAAATTCTCTAGTACCGCCTCAGTAATGTCATAGTCAATGCAGAAAGAGTCAGAAGGTTTTGGCAGTCACTGCTTACATCTTTCTTATGCTGAATTTTGTATGGCTTAAACATGTAGCAGTAGAAGGATTGGGAGGCCTTCTGCTGAAGTTGGGTTTAAAGATGACAAAGATGAGAAGCAAAAATGGAAGAGCACCAAATGCAAATTATAAGATTGTCATGTTTACGAGTTTCCTAGTACTGGAAGTTAATAAATAACTCATTACTAGACAGTTTAATACTATGAAAAGAGTAGTGAAGACTACAAGTGGAAGCAACTTTATATAAATCCTTTCTCTGAATTTATTCATATGTTTCTAGTTCTTCACAAAATAAAACGCAGAACTGCTTTTCTGCATTGAGTGACAGCCATTCTGCGTTGCCAGAGCTGCCCATTATTATCTTAAGAAGTGAGGGTTCTCAAAAGGTCTTAAAGATGTGACTGGAATGTAGCTTATATAATGTGGAATAGAACATAGCTATAGAGTTCTCCCTATTGATGGCACTGAGTCAAGTGAATCTTGACCTGTAAGGATTTTATTTCTTTTTAAAGAAACGTTTTTTTTGACATAAGTGCCCACTCACACAATCTGTTGTTAGTATGTGTTGAAATATTTCTTGTTGCTTATTTCCTGAGCTATGTCAGTAAGTGATGAAATTCAGAACTTCCTTTTTCATATAATGAGTTGATAATGTTAATTCTATGCCCAGTTTAAGGACTGTCTCCTAGATGGGTAGAGTTACTTGCACAAAACCATTGGAATGTAAGGATTTCTGCTCGCGATAATGACATTCCTATATACGGCATGGGTAGCTGTAAGTAGACTTCTTTTTTTTTTTTTTTCTTTTTTTTTAACAGTTCGCTGTTTTTTGAAGTGAATTTATGGCCTGTGGGAGAGTCTCAGAAAGATTTTAAAATGAAGATATACATAGTTTTCTCATCCTGGCCTGTAGCTGTTAGATCTCTTTTAAAGAATGAGAAGACAGTGGTAGTCAAGTTAGTTCTCTAGTAGCCTGTGATCAAACTTGTCTATGCAGAAGTCTAGATCTAGTTTTTCTGCTAATACTAACAAAAGAAAACATGCTTCTTGCCGTTGTTGAGGAAAGGAGAAGTCATCTGTCAGTGTCCAAGGGCAGTGGCACTGAACTGAGTTCTCATTGCTTGGATGAGCAGCAGCAGCAGAAACATGAGTGTGGATCCAAGGCAGCTATCCCCACAATGAGAAGTTAAATCTTGTGACCTTCCTCGCAGCACACGATGGATTTGTGTTCAAATTTGAACTTATTTTCTGACACTTTCCTAACCTTTCCTTCCTATTTTTCTGTCACATGCATTCTGAGAATAGCAATGGTCTTTGAGACTATGGATGTGGGAGGGAAATGGTGCATGTCACTATAGCCCACCCACAGTATTAGCTAGCAGTGCATCGCCAAATCTTCTATTTTCTTGAAAGTGAAGTTTAGATAATACTTATATCTACTAGCGTGCCTATTGTTCTAGCCATTTAAAATGTAAGTACAGGCAGACTGGTTGGAGAGTATTTCACTGTAGTGTGTATGTACACACTATATACACATTTGCACTATATTGTATTACTTGAGGGACGCAGAAATGCTGTTAAATATTCATCCCTGTTTGTACTGCTTGGTGTTGACTCAATGAGCTCACCAGTGCTATAGCAAAGACAATCAAAACTTCAGAAGTCTTTCCAAAATTTTTTTTTGGTGAGTGAGGTCAGTTTATTAGTTCCACTTTGTATGTTTGTATGTCAGTCATTACTCATTTCTCAGACTGTGTAGGAGTCTTTCTTTGTAGGTACGTCTTGATTTTTGCTGTTTATTTTTTTCCTTTTCCTTTTGTGTTGTAAGTACTTCTGCAATTAAAGACAAAATATGAAAAGTCTGGATCGTTCAAGGTATTGAAGTGACCCATGTGGTAATATCCTTCCCTGGCCCCTTGTAGAAAAGAATAAAGTCCTTGAAAGATATGGCTCCTCCTTTGTTGTATTGTATGTTAATAATACAAGCCTCCATGATATTCTTACTGCAAGCAAAATGCTGTACAGTAATAGGTTATACTGGGCCTATTACTTATATTGAAAATACTCTGNATCTGGCTGTCTAAAAAACTTTCTAAAAAAAGCTGCTGGCATTATGTCTGCCTGATGCCATAGGATTTTGTCGTAAGGGCTCGTTATTGTGGCGTGCTGGAAAATGTTAAGTCTTTTATTTTGCCTGAAAATTCTCTAGTACCGCCTCAGTAATGTCATAGTCAATGCAGAAAGAGTCAGAAGGTTTTGGCAGTCACTGCTTACATCTTTCTTATGCTGAATTTTGTATGGCTTAAACATGTAGCAGTAGAAGGATTGGGAGGCCTTCTGCTGAAGTTGGGTTTAAAGATGACAAAGATGAGAAGCAAAAATGGAAGAGCACCAAATGCAAATTATAAGATTGTCATGTTTACGAGTTTCCTAGTACTGGAAGTTAATAAATAACTCATTACTAGACAGTTTAATACTATGAAAAGAGTAGTGAAGACTACAAGTGGAAGCAACTTTATATAAATCCTTTCTCTGAATTTATTCATATGTTTCTAGTTCTTCACAAAATAAAACGCAGAACTGCTTTTCTGCATTGAGTGACAGCCATTCTGCGTTGCCAGAGCTGCCCATTATTATCTTAAGAAGTGAGGGTTCTCAAAAGGTCTTAAAGATGTGACTGGAATGTAGCTTATATAATGTGGAATAGAACATAGCTATAGAGTTCTCCCTATTGATGGCACTGAGTCAAGTGAATCTTGACCTGTAAGGATTTTATTTCTTTTTAAAGAAACGTTTTTTTTGACATAAGTGCCCACTCGCACAATCTGTTGTTAGTATGTGTTGAAATATTTCTTGTTGCTTATTTCCTGAGCTATGTCAGTAAGTGATGAAATTCAGAACTTCCTTTTTCATATAATGAGTTGATAATGTTAATTCTATGCCCAGTTTAAGGACTGTCTCCTAGATGGGTAGAGTTACTTGCACAAAACCATTGGAATGTAAGGATTTCTGCTCGCGATAATGACATTCCTATATACGGCATGGGTAGCTGTAAGTAGACTTCTTTTTTTTTTTTTTCCTATTTTTTTAACAGTTCGCTGTTTTTTGAAGTGAATTTATGGCCTGTGGGAGAGTCTCAGAAATATTTTAAAATGAAGATATACATAGTTTTCTCATCCTGGCCTGTAGCTGTTAGATCTCTTTTAAAGAATGAGAAGACAGTGGTAGTCAAGTTAGTTCTCTAGTAGCCTGTGATCAAACTTGTCTATGCAGAAGTCTAGATCTAGTTTTTCTGCTAATACTAACAAAAGAAAACATGCTTCTTGCCGTTGTTGAGGAAAGGAGAAGTCATCTGTCAGTGTCCAAGGGCAGTGGCACTGAACTGAGTTCTCATTGCTTGGATGAGCAGCAGCAGCAGAAACATGAGTGTGGATCCAAGGCAGCTATCCCCACAATGAGAAGTTAAATCTTGTGACCTTCCTCGCAGCACACGATGGATTTGTGTTCAAATTTGAACTTATTTTCTGACACTTTCCTAACCTTTCCTTCCTATTTTTCTGTCACATGCATTCTGAGAATAGCAATGGTCTTTGAGACTATGGATGTGGGAGGGAAATGGTGCATGTCACTATAGCCCACCCACAGTATTAGCTAGCAGTGCATCGCCAAATCTTCTATTTTCTTGAAAGTGAAGTTTAGATAATACTTATATCTACTAGCGTGCCTATTGTTCTAGCCATTTAAAATGTAAGTACAGGCAGACTGGTTGGAGAGTATTTCACTGTAGTGTGTATGTACACACTATATACACATTTGCACTATATTGTATTACTTGAGGGACGCAGAAATGCTGTTAAATATTCATCCCTGTTTGTACTGCTTGGTGTTGACTCAATGAGCTCACCAGTGCTATAGCAAAGACAATCAAAACTTCAGAAGTCTTTCCAAAATTTTTTTTTGGTGAGTGAGGTCAGTTTATTAGTTCCACTTTGTATGTTTGTATGTCAGTCATTACTCATTTCTCAGACTGTGTAGGAGTCTTTCTTTGTAGGTACGTCTTGATTTTTGCTGTTTATTTTTTTCCTTTTCCTTTTGTGTTGTAAGTACTTCTGCAATTAAAGACAAAATATGAAAAGTCTGGATCGTTCAAGGTATTGAAGTGACCCATGTGGTAATATCCTTCCCTGGCCCCTTGTAGAAAAGAATAAAGTCCTTGAAAGATATGGCTCCTCCTTTGTTGTATTGTATGTTAATAATACAAGCCTCCATGATATTCTTACTGCAAGCAAAATGCTGTACAGTAATAGGTTATACTGGGCCTATTACTTATATTGAAAATACTCTGAAAAAGTGATAACCTGTGATTTTGTGCTGTATGCCATTAATGCCATATATCTGTCATGGAAGCCCTAACTGGGGCTTCCTGGAAGCCCTAACTGTGACCAAGACCCCCAGTACTCATCAGACTTTTCTAAATTGTCTCTGCCAAAACCTTTTTTTTTTTTTTT